>JARGYA010000658.1:0-63768 GCA_029204335.1 Mycena vulgaris
AACTCATGAAGCTGATCTCCCACGTTGGGCACCAGGAGTCTGCACATTATTCAACCACGCACCAGATTCATGTTCAATTCCGTATTCAATAGGTTTAATCAAGGAAAATGTCCTATTCTGATTGCTGGAGCAGAGGGAAAATGAAAAATAATCCAGGGGGTGCTTTCGCCGCGACGCAGCGCAGTTCAGCTTGGACATGTAATTGTCACATCCGTCATGTCACGCTTCCCACGGTTTGATCCCGTCGGCACACAACTTATCGACATCTTCTAGAACGATCCGCACACCGAGATCAAAACCGGCGGCATGAGCGGCAGGTGACGGACTTTGAATTCTCTGCCAGTTATTATCAAGTTATTATATTGGGTCACCTGTACCTCTCCCCATCATCTCCCGCTGTCGCGCTCCCGCCAACCTCTCCGACGATGCCCCTTGACCACGAGCACCCCTGCCCCAAATGCAATGCCTATTTCATGATATTTTCCACCTGTTCCGAGCAGTTGTCCTCAAGGTCTATCAGCCAGATTTCGCCTTGAATACAGCCCACAGGTCCTTGACAACACCAATGGAAAAGCCAAAAGCACTGCTGAGGAAGATTCGAACAGCGCGTCGGGTACTTGATTGAGCCTCCTCTCTTCAAGAGGGAGCCGAGATGAGGAAGTCGAGGAGGTGAAAGTTTGAATGTGTTGCAGTGTGAGCTGCTAGTCCAGTAGTTGTAGCGCGGCGAGAAGAGCCATCGTAGGCGCTCACGTTTCCTAATCGGGAACGGTCTTCAATTTGGCCGACATGCCGAACTCTCGTTACATCATCCCCGTCATTCCCCGTCAGGCACCCCGGTTTTGATCCCCCGGTTTTCCCATATCCCATTTGTGCTCTGTTAGTCTCCATGAATAAGCCATGGAACCTCATTTGGGCCGCCTTGATTCCGCTCCTTAACTTTTGCAAACGGTGTCGGGTGCGTCGAGTTGCGGAGAATGTATTTATGTTGCTCCACCCACAAATATCGATACTATCACATAAACATTGGGATGGGAACCAGACAAAATGGCTGTCATTGTGTACGAGGTGCAATATAAGCCTTACACTTAGCCTTCGTCCCTTCTAGGTAGGTACACATTTGAACGTCTAGAATATTACACATGAGAGCATGTTCTCAGAAGCGGATCGATCACAACTCACTACCACGGTAGCCCGGGGGTCGCGATTGATTCGCCGAAGTGCTTCCACATCGCCCGAAAGCACCAGGCTCCCCCGCCCTGTTCTAACGATGAATGTCTGCGGCTCTGAGCTGTCGGGATTGATCCACTGAGCAGCGAGGCCTCTGGTAGCCGGATCGTACCGCCAGATCGGACTCTCGATGGGCAGCGATTGTCCATCTACCGCACTGACGGAGTTGAGGAGACTGTCGACCTGTGGCTTCCCGGATGGGGTTTCGCTCGTTCCTATGAGCTCCGCGTACCTTGTCGATATTCTTAGCCACTGGTGCCAACGAGGGAAAATGGCACATACTCGAAGTGCCCTGGGCCCATGCTGTGTTGGGGAAGATAATTAAAGCCTATCATGGGGTGTCAATCGTTCGGCGCATTACAATAATGCCGCGTGTACTTACAGCCGCCGAAAAATGGGAAAGATGACTCGGCGGTGGGACCGTTCATGGCCCGCAGATTAAGGCGATTCGTGGATTCCGAATATGAAAACGACACTGCGAGAGCGCCTGCCTGAGTTGGCTGGAGCGCCGCGTAGAAGCCGTATTTGTTGGTCGGGAAGCTGATGTACCCAAAGTCGGTTCCGCTGGCGGTGTCTGTCACCAAAATGTTGCACGAGACTTCGATGGGAGGCTGTTGGACGAATTTAGGGTTCCATGCAGACTATTCCAGAAGGTAGGGACACTAACCGGGGTCATCCATTGACAGCGGTAGGCGCTCATGAGCTTGTCGAAGTTGTAATCGGAGAATTTGTTGATCGTCTGCAAGGGCGCTATGTCAAGTGTTTCTCCGATGCAGTTTCCGTGTCTGGGATGTTATTAATTTGTGAGCTAAGAAGCATTGCATTATTGACCCACTTGTACAACGTGCACAGCGAGTTCGCATTGCCTTTTGCACTGGAAGCCTTGTCGTTGTCTGTGCCGCGGACGTTGATGCACTTGCCCGGGGGTGTACTGGCATTGACGCATGGAATCCCGAGGTTTGGCTCGTAGCACCAGGTGAAACCCGGCTCTGCCTACGATTGAGAGCTCAGCATGAGATAGATGATGGCCAGGGAATGCGACATACGGCTGCAAGCTTGGAGACAGCACTTTGAACATCAAGACAATGAGCAGCAGTGAATGAGAGCAGAGCTGCGAAGACGAAAGCGAAGGACCACATATTGTCGACGTACACTTGGATGCATACTTTCTCTTACTTATACCCCAGACACCTCGAGTTCCATTGGATCTCTCTGTAGATCGATCCGAGGAGGTCGTTGATTATTCGCTTGCTTCATTTTGTAGAAAGACGGCATTGCAGCTCACGCCACTTCATTTCGTCGCCGAGGACGCGCTCAATTACTCATGCTACAGATCCAATGGATCCAAGGCTGTCGTATAGTTGATGCTAGCCCGACGCGGAACTTCAAAGGGCTTCTCGTTGGTCTTTGGTACTCGCTTCGCGTCGCGGGCATGTGTCGAGAGTCGAGACCCGCTTTAAAATCGGTCCTGACATTTCAGCCCAAAAAGAACTTTCAGGCCTTCAGACCTGGTATCATCGGTCCTCATCTTATCTAGTAGTAGAAGTAGAGATAGGGTTGATGGGTACCGGATATTTCTGAGGGCTCGCCACAGTACGAGCGCAGTTGGACCGCCTTCGTAGCGATGAGGTGGAAGCGAGGAAGCAACGAATGAGGTCACATCCTACAGGTCCGAGAGCTCGCAAGGGGCGCCGTACCCTCATCTCAGCGACTTATTTATCTACTACAGCGTCCACGCCCGTACGCGAGATCCCGACTTTGTCGGTTTTAACAGTGAACAGCTCAGCCATTTGTTCGCCACGCCGCGGACTCAGTAGATCAGAGACCTTCGACGGAACTCTATTAAAAGCAGGTGCCTTTCCGTCCGGCATATCATGTAACGCTATCTATTGACCGCCCCTCTCTGCCAAAACTATCATGGTTCTCAAAGTGTAGTCACCTCCTTGGCCTCTTTGTTGCCGCGGACGGCATCGGCATCGTTGCGCTGGGCCTCGCGGAGAAAAAGATTCCGTTTGAGCACATATTTGTCGACATGCCCAAGCGGGATCACAAAACTCCGAATTTCCTTGCAATGCAGCCGTTCGGTCATGGCCCTGTCATCGTATGTGCGCTCGTTGACCGCTGTTCACGGATCTTGGCCAGGATGACAATGGCTTCATACTGCCAGGACCCTGGTTCGACGTCGGGGAACCCGATTAACGATGCGAGCCCTTCCGAAGACGCGTCATAGCATGTTGTGTACCGGGACATGCGGAGCGATGGTAGGAATCTCATCGTTCTTCGGGTCCCTCAACGCCGAAACATATCACCCTTCACGATTTCCTCCTCACACGCAGCACCAAGTGATCCAATGACCTGCATTCCGGTACATATAAGACAGAATAAACGAACCAAACTGTCCTTCATTTAGGCCTGAATTGGCCGGAGTGGGGGGAGGGAGGCCGATATATCATACTCGCGTGGTCCAAATACCTGAACGACCAGGTTACTGAGGAGAAATATACACTACTGTATAGGTTATTATCCTTACAGATAGTTGTACACAGTCAACAGAACACACACCCGTTCCAGTAGTTAGATCACGCAAGAGTCGCGGCAAGACGATGGCTTTCTGTGGGTGGAGCATAGACCACCTGATTTTGTGCGGGCACAATTCCAATTTTTACATTTTTACATTTTTACGCGAAGATCAGTATGGGGGTAATACTGGGACATTATTATTATCATTTTTGCCAAAATTTACACAGGTTCTCCAGGAATTTTCACCCTTGGTCTGACACTGAAAATACACACCTTTTAGAAAATTTACACCGCCGAAAATCCCTCAGAAAAATGCGCAGGTTAAATCAACAAAAATTCACTGCATGAAATCAAAACTACAAATCTCGCCAAGGTTTGGTCACGTGTACTCGGTGGAACATGGTTGAACAATGTCAATATCCTGTCTCGGTAACCCAGACGTTCTGGTGACAGCATGCGCCCCCCGCCCCCGGACCGCTTGATCCGTGATTGACATGTCGGAGTTTGAAATAAAAAGCGCAGAACTGTCACCAGAACGTCTGGGGCATTTGGTGGAGCCGACCCCCCATCGAGTCACATCTGAATGTCACGCTGGGAGCGATATCGTGCTGGACAGGGTCCTGAATTCCTGTTTCTGCCTATCTAGTGCTCTAACATACATATTGGATGCATAGCACCAGACTTCAGTTTTTTCCCGGGTGCCAGAGAGGCAGACGCAGCCTCAATTGATTAAATGGAGTGTTTTTTTGAATGCTCTGAGAAGAGCCAGAAAGTGAGCGGAGAAAAGGGGGAAAGCGAGGAGTCCATCCCAGGATGCCCATGAGTCAATAGAAAGAGCCCCGAGGCTCGGAAAGGAGCGGAAAGGCGAGGGAGAAGTCAATGTGACTCGATGGGGGGCCTGCTCCACCAAATGCCCCAGACGTTCCGGTGTGATCTCTGCGCTTTTTCTTTCGATCTCCGACATGTCAATCACGGATCACACCGGAGCGTCTGGGTTACCGAGACAGGTCAATATCATAAACATGGTTCAATGTGCTTAAACAAGCCGGCAGATCAGCTTCAGGTCCATGACTGTCCATTAATTCAGCACAGGGATCAACAGCTGTACGGTGTTTGACTGGATGTCAGATACAGATTTGTGATTATGGCCGATACGACACTACTCACCGCATCCCGAGGCTCAGATGGTTCAGGGATCTGCGTCAAGGTAATCGTAGTACCCTATGCCAAGTTCCAAGATATCCACCCACAGCCAAGAATGCCGAGGGCCCTTTGAGGGAGATCCAGATGGGACCTGAGGCCGGAGGAAGAGACAATAAAATCAAGGAATGGATTAGAAATTACCGGCGGGAATACGAGCCATCTGACACCGGTTCATCTTGGAGGAGGCATCAGCCTGTACATATTTGAGTGGGATGTGGTGGTGTTTCTTGAAGGCACACACCGAAACCTGTGCTATTTATGAGATTACTGGGCTGTGTAATTCTCCATGTCAAACGCTAGCCTGTGTATGAAACATAAATAACACTCTGACTGGTGTGATTTTCCATAAAAAAACAGGGGTGGTGTTAAAAATAATAATGTCCCACTATTACAGCCATAGATCAGACACATGGCCTCACAAAGACGTGTTTTTGGAAGTCAGTCTGCACGTCGAGAAACACCACATATCTCTCTCATTCTCAATCACCAACCACCAACGTCCCCGCCTTTGTGGGAAATTGACACCCCGGCAACTCGCCATCTCCCTCACTCTCAAGTCAAATGTAGGCTCCGAGAGGACATATCATCATCATGGGTGGCCAATCATCGAGACGCCGCCCCATATCCACGGTATTCACTGCCTGCTGATTTGAACAGCGACGGCATCCTTTCGTGAGAACCGATATTGGTTAGATCATCAGCAGCCTAGTACCCATAGGATTCAAAGAACACGGATAACTGATATAATTTGAATAGGTTGCACTAGAGCTGTTAGGCTTTGGGTCACAATCTCCTGAAGAGATTGCTCTACAACCCTCAGCTTATATACTACAGAGGTATGTATACTAGAAGAATCTACATAACTCAGAGGTGTTCCACATTAGTGATCCGCTAAGTAAGTCCGCTCGGGGATCGGCCTGATTTCCCCTTATGGTCATTTCTCCAATAATAACGCGCACATATAAACTCAAATGAATGCGCGATATCCCACTCAAAAGTTCGACGCGACGTTGTATGTACAGTCACGTGTGCATTGCCTTTTCCGGATGACGACGACGACGCATTCGATGCTTCTCTGCCTGTCCTCCCTGTCCCAGAAACCTCGGTAGCCGATTCACCTCCCATGAGCGTGGCTCCATGGCCGCCCCATTTCAATCTATCCACCACTGTCTCAAGTTCTCCCGTAGTACAGGCTCAATTCTGGGTAACACCTAACATTGCTCAGCTGCGCTCAGCTGCACTCAGCTACGCTCAGCCCATCTCCGAGTCTCTCCAGCCCCATTTAGGCTCTGTGAGTTAGCTCTTCACTCTCACACTGTACTGAAAACTTATGTCGTGGAATAGTTCTACGCGTCCGACAAACTGAACATCTACTACGATGGTGAGTTCACAGATTACCCGATTAATTTCGTGATGAATCTCAACCCTAAAGGGAGGCCCGTTGTGATAAGGACCGCGGTGCTACGGTGTGAAAGATGATGGTATTCGCGGTGTAGCTGCATTCGTCCTCTAGGGGTTATATCGGATGGCTCCTAGTTTAGAGAGGGTGGCAGTGGAGAAACAGGTATGTTGGTCCGGATGGTGTACTCGGTTGGAACTGTGTGGTTAACAAGGTGGACGGTTTAGAATATAGAAATACTTGTTCAGATAGGTCAGTGGTGAACGGTCTGAAACTCCTAAAGTCTCCTCTTCGATTCTGTTTAACGCCTTTCCCCTAGGTGCTGGGCGCGAGACTGAATGCGTGAATCCTCCAAGTCGGGGATTCCGTGGTGGCTTTAATGTCGACAAGAGTTGGTCGTACGGCGATGGTGTTGCCTGGTACGTCCTTGCGGTCGTAGACGATTTGCTATGTAGACCTTTACAAGGCTCCCACTACTGCACGACGATATGTCTGCGTAGGAAGGTGTGCACAGGTAAGGCTTTCGAGGATGATGAAGCGCGAGCTCTTTGAAGAGGAGCTGCAAGTGTGGGAGGAGAGTAGAGTGCCCTAGAGCAAGCGTGAACTGGTGTGTGGGTGTGTGTGTGATCAACTCTTGTATTGGGGGACAAGGTACACTGGGTGAAGAGTGGGGGAAAACTCTTGCCCAAGAATTGACTGACTACTGGCTAGAATGGGTGGTCCTTTTATACCTTTTCCGATTCTACACAGCCTTCGGCCCCCGTCGCACCATAGACCTTCCCTAGAGAACGATCCCGGCGGATATAGAGCACCAATCCCCGAGGATTCGGCTTATAGAATCGCTGCGTCAGCAAATCCGGCAGGATTTGGTGTCAAAACCTCGTCGTAACAGTCGATTCCGGCAGGATTCGCTGACAGACCAGCAGGATTTGGGATGTGGACTCATTGGGTTGTGTTTCAGGCCTCGAACACGTCCCAACATGGATGAATCTTCCCGCGTACTGTTGGTTTCCGTCCTCTATCCGGCGGGAGTTCGGTGGTCGTTACTTTGTGGGCGGAATGCGAGGACACAGGTCTTCAGAGGGCATATCCCGGAGGATTCCCATGGGTAGAGCCTGTATCTCGTAAGGTCCGAACTGTAGGTGGTATTCAAGATGTCTGGGGGGGGCTCGTGGTGCGTGAGCTCGGCGTAATCCCGTAGGATCTTGGTCGTATCGCGTCGTGGTGACGGATGTGTGCGGAATCCCGTGGGATTGAGTTGGTGAGGATGCTTGTAGCGTTGGAGCTATGTGAAATCCTGAGGGAAGAGGTCGTTGGGGGTGCAGTTGGTGTTGTACAAGGTGGATTCCCGCAGGAAGGGGCGCAGGGAGTGAGATTCCCGGAGGAATGTCCAAATGCGGATTCTTGTAGTCCAAATCGGGTGATTGTGTCATGTCAAGTCCCTCACAGCCACGTTGGTGCGCGAGGGCATACACAGAGCGTATGGGACCCTCACAACACGGCACTGACACACATTGAGGCGGCATCGCCGCGCATTGAGCGGGACCTCAATTGGTGAATTTTTACTTCCGAATGGTCAGCAAGAAACGCTGAAACTCAGTTTCATGTTGAACCTAGTCTCCCGTGCTATGAAGGAGGTTGAAGTACGAGAACTTACCAAAATATCACACCTGCAACCTTAAATTTAAGGTTTAGAGCCTGTAGGTCATCAGTAGACTTTAAAATGTACTGTAGAACGGGAGTTCAATGCATTCCGAAGTTGGTTAGTCAAACTTAGTCAGGCTTAGTCCGGCTTAGTCGGGCTTAGTCGGGCTTAGTCGGGCTTAGTTAGGCTTAGGGATTGCCGCGTCAATGCCGCGTCAGTCCGCGTCAAGCCGCGTCATTTTCTCCTGACCCTGCCCGCTGGGCCGGACAAACCTACCACTCGGACACTTGTGTTTTACTCGATCATGTCTGGACCGTTTTTCGAGATCTTTGTTTCTGTGGACTCTCCAGGATGTGCTCTGAAGTCCGGGACAAAAAGTCCACAGGTTACGGGCCCCATTCCCTCATTTATTACGCAAGAAGTTTGCAGGTGGTAGGAAATTGATGGTTTCCACCTGTTTTATGCATTCCAATGAGAAATGGGAGATCAGAAACATCGAAGGAGACTTTAAAACTACGGTTCTACACAAAGATTATGCTCATACAGGATTTTGTGCATGTAGATGGTCTGGTACTTTCAGAATGAACTGAAAATCAAAGATTTCCATACTGAGAGTGTTCAATTGAATGGCTCCTGTACTTGTGGAAAAATGCCTTGTAAAAAGACCCTTCCGGAGATTTCCTTGAGTATTAGTGCATGCAAGCAGTCCATATGATGCATTCGAACTTGCGTGTCAAGTTTGGAGGTCTTCCGATGTGCTGGGACTCCGGTGCGGGGTCGGCAATCAGCATTTGATGTGTTACCTATAACTCGGACACTATGCCGTTCATCGACGAATGAGGCATTCCACACAAACCAAAATGCCAGACCACATTAAAGGAAGGGTCCGCGTCGGATGTTGCACTCATACTGTGCTAGAAATATGTTGATACCAAGATATTCACCGATCTTCGTTAAATGTCCGGAATGACCGGGAAGGATAGTACAAGAAACGAAAATGCGAGCCGCCAAGGCCAAGTGACAATACTGCGACGATGCTAATCTTCAAAAGCGGTGTATTTGCACGGTGATCCTTTTTCTGACCGTCCAAAACTGTTAAATGTGTTGGGAGAAACCTTGGTTCAATTTGCGGCCCTACTACTTGTAGATGTTTGATGGAGAACGCTCGGGCCAGGGGTGACGGCCGGGACGGCATATGCACATCAAAGGCGTGATCGTCTTCGGACGGGTATTCCATGGTGTGTGCGTGGCGCTGATAGACAAACGACGTAGGTGGGGCTGGCGCATACCTAGGACAGCATTCGGTCCCATGATGTTGAGGCGGACGGCTGTGGCTTCTGCGTAGGTGCTGATGTGCTCGTCCCCCTCGCTGGCACACCAAGTCCTCGGGTAGCCGGATCAAGTGAGTGCCGAGAGGCGCAGTTGAGGAGGTGGGGTGTTCATGAGTGTGTTTGTCAATGCCAGCAACAAAGTCAAAGTAAGGTGAAACACCAAGAATGTCGATCTCCTCCGGGACGTTATTTCGATCTATATTAGAACAGACCTCGCCTCGACGCAGCCGTATCAGAATAAGCGCGAGAGGGAAGAAGCTAGCAAGGCCACGAATAATCCGAGCCAAATGCAAGCAGTACCAGCAGAGTCCGAGAAGGTGAGTAGCGGGAGGGACGAAGTTGGTCAGCCTTCAGGTGGTCGGACTTTACACCAATCAAACTTTATCTTCCTGACTCGTCCTTGAACGAGCTAATAAAACCAACCCACATACATAGGAAAGGAACTCAGACATGGTGTAAGGGGAACACAGCCTCCTATTCTGGGGATCAAGTAGATTAAAAATTGAGAGGCAGTCCAGGGTGCGATCCCTTGTGTCTGAATTTGCAGGGAGAAGTCTTTTTCGTCTTGTGTTGCTAACTTCATTTTCTCACTGCCCTCGCGCGGAATGTACGGTTGAACCCACTGCTGAGTGTTGAATATCCACAGCACAAAGAAAGAACGAGAACCACGCACCGTCTACAATCATTTAATGCTAATAGTCAAACGAGCTCATAAAACTCCCCAGATGTAGTAGGAAGGAACTCAGACATGGTGTAGTGTGAGCACAGCCTCTTCTCCTTACTTTGGACTGGAGAATTAGGAGGTAGTCCAGGGTTCGACTCCCTATGTTTGAATAGGAAATCCACTGTCGATTTTTTTCCTTTTCATTTCTCTCGCCTTCGAAATTGAAGCTTCAAGTCGAACATTCCCGCTCGTGCCTCCAAATTCGAATATCTAAAAAACAAAAGACCCGTTCAGGCTCTAGTAGTATATTCAACCAAAACCCTGCTAATACTCAAACAAGCTCATAAAATTTTTCGGATGTACCAAGAAACCACTCAGACATGGTGTAGTGGGAACACAGCCTCTTCTTCTGTCCACGATAGTTATAAGTTTACGGTGGCAGTCCAGGGTTCCAATCCCTGTGTCTGAATGGCTTAGGACCAAATTATTATTTTATTTCTCTTTTCATTCCTACTCATCGGACCCGGCGGTATCACCCCACCTCAAAGAAAGACTGCTCAGAACAGGAACCCCGCTCACTCAGTATATATTCAAACAAGATCGATATCTTTTTTTTTTTTTGAAAAACTAACAGCGCTACATACATACTTGCACCTCGCACCTCCCTCCACCCCCAGCTCGCCCGCACCTCTCCCTACCTCGCACCGACCGCAAAATGCCACCCACCCATCCCGCGTGATCATAAACCAAAACCCCAGTTCGCCCTCGTTCGCGTTAGTGCTCGTCGGAGGCGATGCGCGTAGGCCGGGATTTGAGTTTGCGAGCGCGACGAGTTGAAAAGGGCGGGGACGGATTTGCGAGCACGCGCATTCGAGCCGCGAACTTGCCCGCGCGGGACTCGAGCCTTGGATTCGAGATGCGGGCCGATTTTTACGAGCGCGGGCTATGGACTTGAATGCCCGTGCTTTGAACCTGCATTTATTTACGAGCGCGTGCATTTGCCACCGCGGAGCTTCGAGACGTGGATTGCGAGCACGGGCATTGTGATTTGCGATCGATCGATCGTGTGCGGAGCGTGAAAATTCGAGATGCGCTGCACTTTGAGTGCGAGCACTGGCATTCGAATTCGGAGCCAGAGCTAGGGCCTTGGATTTGAGCGCCTGCATGGTGATTTGCGAAGCGCAGGAATTCGGATGCAGAGGCCTGGACCTGGACGTGGATGGTGGAAGTGAGAGACAGCGCGCGGAGACGACGCGAGCGTGGGCGGCGAGGGGGCACGGGGCTACGCCTGGATGTGCGGGCGCGGGGCGCGGGATGTCGAATTGCATTTGCATTTACGGGCGCGAGATCCCGGGCCTGATCGTGACGATGGCAGGAGTACAGAGACGGCGTGCGCATACCAGCGGTCAGGCAAGCGCGGAGGGAAGGGACGGGGAGGGACGGCGTAGCGCGCGGGATGAGGGAGGGAGGGAGAGGTGTAGGAGAGGAGGTGCATGGCGGGCAAGCGGATGGAGGCGAATAGGGCTGATGGCGGGAAAGGCATACGCGGCGGGTGACGGAGGCGGGACCCGGTGCGTGAAAGGGATTGGGGGCGAGACGTTGGGGGCGAGTTGCGCGTTGTGCGAGGCGCGGGCGGCAGAGCGCGGAGAAGTAGAGGGCAGAATGCAGACGGTGATCAAGAGGAGAAAAAGGAGAGATCACGGGTGGGTGCGTTAGAAGGAGGGAGAGGAGGGATGAGAGCAGGAAGGACAGGAAGCGGGCGCGAGAGGCCGGACGGGGGAGGCCGTGTGGTGGCGGACGAAAAGAGGGAAGGAGGCGGATAGACAATGAAGAAGGGCGAAAGGACACGAAAGGTGAAGCTGTGAGAGCGCGCCACCCTCGTACGGGCCAACAGAGAGGATGAAGAAAGTGGATGGCGGGTGCGATGGGTGGGACTCGAGGGCGGACGACGCGGCCAGGGGGTGCAGCACGGGATGCGTGCCAGCGTGCGTGTCGGTAAGAGGTGTCAGAGAAGACTGTTGAGGACGGCTCGAAGGACACGGACCCGGAGAGGGCGGGCCGCTTGGGCGGGAGCGCGTCGACAGCATCGAGGCGAGTTGGGGAAGCGGGTGACGTCAATGATGGGGGGATGCGAACCGATGCACGTTGCCTGTAACGTCGACTTGCTCGACGACCGCAATGGGGGTGAGCTCAGCGCCATCGTAGCGAGCTCTCGTAAGTACACCTCAGCAGCCTTATACATACCCCCCAGATTTACTTCAGGATCTACCCGCCCGCGCCGACACGGGAAGGTTCAACCTTGGTTCAACCTCGGAGCAAATAAAGCCCAGCCAGGAACTTGAACAGCAAAGGGAATCAGATATGGTGCGCTGCCTCTCATTATTATGTGCTTCGAGGAGGTGACTTCTAGAGGTCCAAATCCCTGAATAAACCTTTTTTATTATTATTCTTACATTCCATGAACACCCCAATAAAGGTGGTTGCATGAAAAGGGAATCAACTCAGATATGGTGCGATGGTAACATGGTCTCTTATCTTAAGAGTTTTAAAGCATTGTTTCAGAGGCAGTCTGGGGTTTGGGTCCCTGTGTCTGAATTATGCTTTTCCTCCTATTTTCTTTTTCTTGCAACCTTCCTTGAACCCACCAACAAACTACCTGGATGTTTTAGAAAGGAAGTCAGACATGGGGTAGCTGGAACAGAGCCTCTTCTTCTCTAATCTGGTGCCTCAAGAGGTACTCCAGGGTTTGATCCCCTCTCTCTGAATTTAGGTGGAGATTTTTTTTTTCATCTTGTGTTGCTAACTTCATTTTCTCACCGAAAATACGGTGGAACCTGCTCTGAGGGTTGAATATCCACAGCACAAAGAAAGAACGAGAACCCCGCTCTGTCTACAATTATTCAAACACTAATACCCAAACAATCTCATAAAACCACCCTGATGACTGAGAATCAACTTAAACATGGTGTAGCGGGAACATAGCTTCTTTTTGTATCATATAGATCACATCCAGAGGCAGTCCAGGGTTTGTTACTTTGTGTCCGAGTTCCGGTTGAATGTGATATTCCATTTTCTTATCCCCGCAACCGTCTTCCATTCGAACCTCCTCAACCAGCCACATCCACCTCAAAAGAAAGGGACAGTCTCACTCAGGCTCTACATTCAAACACCAGCTAATCTTCAACAGCTGATAAAACCACCTGGATGTACTGAGAAGTAACTGGGACATGGTGTAATGGGAACACAGCTTCTCTCCTTATGCAGTAGGAAAACTGAATGTAGGAGGCAGTCTAGGGTTCGAATCCCTGTGTCCGAATGAGTGAGCGTCAAAACTACTTTTTTTTCTTCTTCTTTTGTCTTTTTCCATTCGTACTCATAGCACGCGGCGGTATTATCCCACTTCGAAGAAAGACCGCTTAGAACAGGAACCCCACTCCCTACGAGTCGGCGTACATTCCACCAATACCCATTTTCTTTTGAAAAAACTAATAGCAGCGCTACATATTAAGTACTTGCACCTCGCGACGCACTCTCCGCACCCTCCCTCCGCCCCCACTGGCCCGCACCTCATACCTACCTACCTCGCACCTACCACATAACATCATCCAACGGCACCGACACTGTACGCATCTCGCGGGATCATAAAATCAAACCCCCGTTCGCCCTCGTTCGCGGCGAGGCGCATGGAATCGGAGTTGCGAGCGCGTGAATTCGGACCTGCACTTGCGAGCGCGGGGATCTGCGTCTGAAATCTGGATGCGCGCCACTTTGAGAAGGGCTGGGACCTGATGCGGAGTCAAGCCGGAACGTAATGCACGAGACGCGGGGAGTCGAGACATGGATTTGAGATCGACAGGATCTAGACCTGGATGTGCATTTGCGAGCGCGGGCATTCAGATGCGAGACTTGGATTTCAGATGTGCTTGTAGTCGTTTGAGTTGGATGAACCATTTTCGTTGAGGACAGATGGGACAACTGTAAACCAGACCCGGACCCAGGCTGGGGTCCAGGGTGATTCCGAACTTGCACAACATCTGTATTAGAATTTCAAGCTCTGGTCCCTGGGAGACTGACTGATGAGGTCAGTCGAAGGAAACATATACGAGATAAGTATAATGTGATCCGGAGTCAAGGCAGCATCGACATGCACAGTGGCAGTTCCGAACACAGGACCAGGACAAGAAGATTCGAGATGAAAGTTAAAGTACACACGAAGGTCTATGTATCATAGGGTACATTAAGTCTAGGCTCGTCCCCATCCGGTAATCTGCAAACAACACCAAACCCATCACGCAAGAAAGTAGTGCAGAGTACCGCAGCTTACCCGTCTCCATCACACCATCAATGTTTGCGCTCTCGTTGGCATATTTGGTTTCTATCCGAATCCGGTCGTCCCCGCTCTGTCTGTTTGTGAGCTGCGGACCGACTGGTTCACGAGTCTACATTAAGTCCAACGTGGTCTTGCAAATTGTTTCGCACGATTTTGGCATACCAAGG
Source organism: Mycena vulgaris (assembly GCA_029204335.1). Lineage (NCBI taxonomy): Eukaryota > Fungi > Basidiomycota > Agaricomycetes > Agaricales > Mycenaceae > Mycena > Mycena vulgaris. The sequence goes on from JARGYA010000658.1 coordinate 14,487, forward strand.
CGGCAATGATCCGCCGTCGAAATCTGCGGCGGTGCCTGTCAGTCGCGATATAATTGTCATGAGGAATGTAACGCGTACTCCAGCGAAGAGGAATGCGTGTTTTCAATCGTGGAAAATGCTGCTCCAAACCCTCCACAAGTGCGGTGGGCTCGATAACAATCTCAACGACCTTCAAGTTGGGGAATTCGTCTTGAGCCGAACACAGCTGGCGATCAAACTCCATAAGCGCCGGTAAGGCGAAGCAGTAGGTAAATGGCTTGAGTAAGGTTAGGAGTTGGATTGCCTCGAGTCGCCAACGGTTCTCCTCTCCGATCGTCCTAACCAGGCTGAAAGATTGGGCAACATTCGAATTAAATGAGGGATCGAATGCGTCTAAGGGTATCTTGATGTCCGTGATTCGTCTGAGTGCGGACACACTAACGAGATGGAGCAATGGCTGCAATGTAAATGAGTATGGATGGATTCGTGAATGCAGTAAAGACAAGTGACGAACGGTGACAAACGCGACTTCGATAGTTTCACGCGCCGCATGCATGAGACCGCGAAGCGTATCCTCCCTTCCATTGAAATACAGAGCCTTCAGACGCGAGACATCGAATGGGCAACGAGGATCCTCGAACCAGGATTCAATGCCTGATCTAGAATTAGCTCCCATGATATCTAGAGAGTCCAGTTTGATGCGTGGGTGGCTGGTAGGAGCGGGCGTCTGGCCAAGTGACGCGGGTGGATTTCCTGGAGAGATATAGCAGCCTTGGGTAAGATGTCGGATGTTCCGAGAGCAACCATCCCATATTCCGTAAAAGTCCTCCGGAGTTTCGAAATGACAGAATAGGTCAACCGATACAAGTGATGGGATCCTGAGAAATCGTTGGATTGCTAGAGACGCCTTGGATACCAGAGTGGCGTGGTGGCCACTGATATGAAGGAACGTCAAAACTATGTAGGGGAGGTTGCTGAGTTTCACGAAATCACCCAATTCAAGGAATTCCAATTCGTGAATGCGCAGCATGGACACAAATCCGACGAGGTGTGGCGAATCCTCGAATACCGCCAACAAACGGGAGTTTGTGTCGACATTGGTTATGTCGATTTCCGAGAAAATCCAGGATTGGGCGCTATGGACCCAAGAACGGCTGACCAACGAGCATGTGTGGAAATCTTCCTCGTCATCGAGGAAGCTGATGGTGTGGTCCAAAAGCTCCGGAATCTTGAGGGGGGAACACATGGTCCTGATAAATGACGGTCAACCATGAGCGAGAAGTGCATAAGACAGCGTACCGTCGTGGGCCAGTCGTGGTGGTGGTTTGAGTAAGGCCGTGACGAGAACGTGCCAGTGTTTCATATCTGAAAAGCCGCTTTGAAACAAGGGATGACATCAACTGACGGATGATGGCCGCCGTGCATCAGGAATTTGCAGAGCCATTTTCTACTCGTGAACTTGGGCTTAAAATTCATCTTCGCAGATGTTCCGCTCTTCCGAGTCTCCGCGGCAACAAATGCCGAAACCCGTGTCTGAGACCTCTGTCTGAAAGGCGCGTTTTTGAGGCGTTGTTTGGTGACATTAGGGTCGTTCACAACAGCCCTTTTTACAGCCTTTTGGAAAAAAAAATCAGGCAAAAAACGCAGAGAACGGCAAAAAGGGTGAAAAGGGGCGCGACAAAGGGCGTGAAAAAGGGTGGTTGTGAACGACCCTATTACCTCAGCTGATGGTATCACCAACGAAATGGCTCTTCCTTTCCTCCAGTCAACAGGACCTACAAAGAAACGATGCACGCCACCTTTGAGCACATCTCAACTGTCATCTGGCCCGAATCAACCTGGGCCTGCCAGGAAGTATTATCCTAGGGCTGTGCGCCGCGCCCGTCAGGCCGTCATTTCGACGGGAGGGCAACGGTTAAATCCCGTCCCGTCTCCGTCCCATCTCCGTCCTGTCGCGGAGGTTTAGAAAATCTCTACGGAACGGGATGGGCGACGGGACAGCCGTCTCGGGCGACGGTAAGGTGTCGTCTCTCTGCCAAGCACAGTTTTTAACCAATGCTACGTAGGAGACAGTCACAAACTCATTTCTGACTCAGGAGAGATGGTTAAATCAATAAATGTAGATAGAATTTTGTACGAGACAGAAACGTGATAAATAAGATTCGTTCTAAGCATCTCCGCGGATCTCTTGAGCTGCGGTGCGAGCAAAACGAAGGCGCTGTTGAACCATCATCAAGGTTCTGATTGTATCGGGCTTCAAACTTGCCCTACGGAGAGAGATGGTATCACGCCCACCGGAAAAGATGTGTTCAACAGCGACAGCCGAGCCTGAAGAGCATGCTAATTTCCCAGTCCACTGTTGCCATAAATGACTTACCGGGGATGGCCAGAACGTCACGAGCCAGAGAAAACAGGTTAGGGAATTGAGCCTTCCGCGCAAACCACCATTGAACTGGATCACAAGTGTTGAAATCCTCACGAGGGAGCGAGTTATAGTCCCTAAGTTTGTCAAATGCTGCCCGGTGCTCTACCTGATACCTTTTGGTGAAGTCCTTTTCAGGCGAGGCCTGAATACGCGAGGTTAATTGAACAGGGGCGTGGACAGGAGGGTGAGCGGAGGGAGTCGGAGCCTCATCAGCGTAGTGAGGTCGGAAATGTGTCTCAAGCTTTGTAGGAGATACGCGGGTCAAGAACTAAGAATGTGTTAGTATTTAAAAGAAAATGGTCAAACGTCCCATACGGGCTGCCCAGGTGTAGTATGGAGACTCATCTGACTTGTAATAGTAGTCCCTCAATTTTGTGTGCGCTTCAATCAGACCATTACGCAAAGCGGACGGCGTGGAGAGTCTGAGCTAACTTGTTGGTGTTCCTTTTACGAGTGCCACAACAAAGTTCTGGCAGCATATATTAGTTTCCACTGATCAAAGAGTAAAATGATCTCAACACTGACCTGTCGATTTTGCGGGTAGGGCTTTGGCATCGGACTCGGACGCGTTGAACTCGATATCAGAGGCGTCTTTGAGGTCCCCGTTGGCGTCGAGGGCACACTGGTCAGATGTGAAGCGGATGGCTTCCGGCGGGGGCTTCTCGCGAGACGAAGGTCAAGCGGGACGCGCTGCGAGCGCATCCTCGCGACGCTAACAAGTGTCGCACCAGAAAGGCGAGATCACACCGCGGTGGATCTCGAGCCTGTGACCCTGAGCTGAGGGACCGTGTTACCCGCGGTCGGGCTACCTGTGACCTGGAGAGGTGAGCAGATAAGGATGCTCAGCCGGCGAGGTGGTCTCAGGTAGTCGCACGCACGACGCTGGCGTGAGCTCAGGTCATGGCAAGATGCAAGTTATAAAAGATGAATTACATAAGTAAACAATATGTACAAATAGCTATTAATGAGTGCCGATCGCACTTAGAGATGTATCTACAGTAATTATACATAGGTATCACAGTGCCCCCCAGTGCGGAGGCGCTCACTCATCATCCGTATCATAGAAGTCCCCGTAAGGCTCGTACGCATCGTCCGGAGGAGGCGCTCCCGCTTCGTCATCGATAAACCAATCGACGTCCTCGTCCCTCCACTCGAAAGGAGGAATGACTGGGAGCCGAGGCAGGGCTAGGGACTCCGCGTCTTTGATGACTTTGTCCAATCGCTTAGCGCCACGATTGTGTTTCCGTCGGCGCGGAGGTTTTACCTCTCCAATGCGTTCATCAAGGCCCACTCGTAAACGGAGAAGAAGGGCCTTCTCGGCTGCTTCGGCGTCGTCAGTCAATCGCGATTCCAGAGAGCGTCACGGTTCTCCATCGCTGACCCGGTTTAGAAGACTCCGAGGCATTGGAGCCTCTTCGCGCGTCATTAGGGATCCCTGGAAACGAGATGGTCCAGCCTGGGGAGGGGAGCTCATTCTCGTTCCCAAGTTAGGCCGGGGCTGATTAGCCGGACGCGGGGGAGTCAGTCGACGAGGCGAACGCGGTCGGCGAAGAGGGGAAGGCGAGCGAGGCCGGAAAGGTCGGGGTCGAGGCGACGGTGAATGGGGAGGGCGGCGTCGTGGCGAAGGCGAGCGGGAGCGTCTCACAAAGGACGGCGAGCGCGAACGTCTAGGTGGGGAGCGCCGCGGAGTCCATCGGCTGTAGGGCCGAGTCTCCCGAGCTTGGGGGCGGTCTTCATAGGTCCTCCGATAGCGCATTTCCGGCGAGGGAGATCTCACTCGTTTACGGGACGGTCCGGGGCCATACCGCGCGGGAGTCCATGAACGAGGTCCTGGTGAACGCGGACGCGGCGGCGGAGGTCGAGGCAGGCGGGTCTCCGGCGAGTTCCTGACAGCGACGGCGTCGAATTCTCGTCGCGTCAGGTATACGCCTCCTCGAGTCACCATTAAATTGCTTATGGTGCCCGCCATGAGCGCTTGCGCTTCCAGATCACTTCCCAACTCGACCACGTACTCCGTTACCGCACCGATCCGTAAGCGGAACACCCGTAAAGGGTCGAGGCCAGTTCCGTTCACCAAAATCCCTGCCATCCATTCGTCCAGCATGGGGGTAGAGTGCAGGGCGTGCAGTCCTCGTATGCGGACATAACGGGTCGGGGCTCGCCCGTCGTAGTCGCGGACCAGAGGCGCTAGTCGCGTCCTCGACGGTTCTCGCGCTTTGACATCGACGGGCGGGGATCGAACGGGAACGGGTTGAGCAGGAGAAGGTTGAGCCGGGGACGGACTCCTCATCAGGACATCCTCGCTGAAAGAAGCCGGAGGCGAGTTCTCTCGCCTCAACGGGTCATCTTCTTCAGTTTCCGGTCCCAAGGAGACTTCTCCTTCGCTACGAGCCGGGGACGAAGGCACGGCCGGGGCAATGTCCTCGTCGTTGAGCGAGGCTTCCATCGCTCGAACGTCAGGCGTCGATGTTCGGAGTGCGGTAGGGGCGACGACAATAGCCGGCTGAGCGGGACTGGGAGGTACGGAGGCGACATCAGTCGCAGGCGGGCGTAGGTGAAGAATGGCGGGAGCGGCGACGACTAGAGGCCCTGGGTTTCCCGGAATCCGACCGACAGCTTCTGGGTGCGGTCTCTCCTTCTGGTACATCCACACGGAACGGTCTCGGCGGAGGAACTTCCCATTGGAAGGGTACCCGAACTGCCATTCGGGCACCGGTCTCCCATATTCTTCTTCCACCATCAAGCCGGCGGGCGGGGGAGGCAAGTCCGAGAAGATGAGCTTGCGCTTGAGATGGCGATCGTACCACATCTCCTCGTCGTTCATCAATTCGGCTTTGCCCTTCCTTCGTCCCCCCATTTCAGCCATCACGGGCTCGTCGTCTACTTCGCTTTCACGGAACACGGTCCACGCTCCATCTCCGGCGGGAGGAGCGACGGGCGGCACGGCCACATCGTTTGCTGCGGCGTTGTCCACGTCCGTTGATTCCGAGAGGTCGTCTGGCCTTTCGTGCGGAACTGAAGGTGGCAGGGCAGTGGTGAGAGGTACGCCAAGTTGCCAGTGTAGGCTCGACCGAGATCGCTCTTGAAGGGTTCGAGGGTGAACGACGGCGGGCAGCGGGTTGTCCTCCACGCGGGTGTACCGATACACTTCCGCCATGGCTATGCGATCGTACTCGTAGGCTTGATGGTCACTTGGGTTAGGGACGTCGGTCTCGTCCCGGAAACTTTCGAGTACGCTTGCGACGGGAGTCTCCACCGGTAACTCGTGAATGATGAAGCAGGGCGCGCGCGCTTCTGTGAGGAACCAGTGGACGTCTTCGCGTGAGGCTCCGTTTATCCAGACGCCGATGTAATCATCGTTGGCGGGGATGATGTCGGCGCCGGTGGCGGGGATGATGGGCGGGGGCGAAGCAATCCATTTTTGAGCAAACGTGATCCACGCTCGCTTCTCGCGCATACCCCTCTGAATCTCCGCAAGTTGATCCACCGCCCGTTCGTAGTGGACGACGGAGGCCACGGCCTCAACGTTGGTCCTCGCGGGGAATTTGGGGCGGTACGGGCAGAGATTAGGGCGATTCTTCTGTACGATGGGTAGGAGCGAGAGCATCTGTCGGTCCAGCTCATCGCTCCGCTCCAGGAGCGCCTTCGCGTAGGCATCGTCGAGTCGCCCGGTTTTGTGCGCGCTGGTGGAGACCCAGACGGAGTACACGGGAGTGTACTCGACGTCCAGTTCGTCGTGCCTGCCTTCGCGGATTATGAACGCCAGCCATGGACGAGTGGCGTTCAGGATTTGGGCGATTTTGACGTAGTCCCAGCGCCCGCTTTGTCCGTCGTAGCGCCGTTGAGTGGGTTCTACGGCCATCGGGGGCAGTCCCATGTACACCTTCGGGCCCGGGTAGAACGGGTTCTGCTTCGAATTGGCGCTCCATATCATCCATCTTCGGCCGTTGAGGGAGACGACCCGGTAGTGGTATCCGCGAATCCGGGACAGTTGGAAGAGGAAGCCGTCATCGACGACGGGAGCGTCGTCGTAGCCGTGATAGCTACGCAGGCGCGCGGTGGAGAACACACGGGATTCGGGGAATGTCCGAGTAGCGGGGAGGTCGTTATTCGACGCCATGACGGGGAATCCGGGATCTTCAACGGAACGGAGCGGAGCCTCGCACTCGGGCTACACGCTTCTCGTACCGTACCGGGGAGAGGGTGGAGGGTGAGGACTTTGAGACTTGGTAGTCGTTCGAGATACCAGGGCGGAGTCTCACTAAGAGACTCACGCTACTAGTGTTCGACTAAAGAAATCGCGGCGCGTTGGGAATTGACGTAGCAAGAAGGTATTGGAGCCTCGCGTTCGGGCTGCACAATGACCTCGTCGTAGTCGAAAGGAGAAGAAAGGAGAAGAAAGGAGAAAGAGTCAAAAGGGGCAAACAAAGATAAATATCCCACGGGTCACGGGTCAACCGGGTCTTCGGAGTTATTCGGAGCTTAGAGAAAGTAGTCAATAAGGGGAGTAAAGGTCAATTCACTGTTTCTGCTCCGCGGGAAGGAGCTTTAAAGAAAGATATTCGCGACGCAGTTCGGGCGCGTTGCGAAGGTCGTACTCCGAGATCCAGGAGTCTTCTGAAGGGTCGAATCCACGCCATCGGACTAGGTACATTCGTCGATTGCCGTCCTTTCGCTTGGTTAATCGATGACCGAGAATTGCTTCCACTTCATATTCTTCAGCCGCGTTGAGTAGGTCTCGCATGGAAGGAAGCTTAGTTCGTTCTCCGAATTCAGGCGATGATTGATGGTACTTCCGCAAGTGCGCCAGGTTGAATATAGGATGCATAGGGTAATTGTCGGGTAGCCGGAGGCGGTAGACGAGGGGATTAACCTTCTCCATTATTTCGAAGGGTCCTATGGTGCGCTGAACAAGTTTTCTTCCGGTGCCCTTGACGTCGACCAACTTCAGAGTGTGGGGGTTGACTAGTACTAAGTCGCCCGGCTGAAACTCTTCCACTGCCCGACGCCCTTTATTGTACGCGCGAGCTTGCCTTTCCTGCGCAAGAGCGAGCGAATCCCTAGCAGCTTGGCGGTCCCGATCCATAACGGCGATGTATTCCTCCGCCTTCTGACTAGCAAGGAAGGGGCGTTCGGCGGGGTCCTTGACAGGAACGAGAATTCCGGAAGCGGTTCGAGGTTGATACCCCATAAGCAGGAAGTCGGGAGAGTAACCGGTGGAACTATGCACAGAAGAGTTGTAGGCATGGCTAGCCTCACTGAGCCATCGGGCCCAGGAGGTCCTATCCGTAGCTACATACGCCCTAAGCATCTGTTCAATCATGGCATTGAGAACCTCCGTTTGTCCGTCGGTTTGCGGATGATGCGAAGAGGACAGCGCCATCGCGCTACCGTAGTTTTCGACGATGGATTTCCAGAAGACCGTGGACCATCGCTTGTCGCGGTCGGCTATTATCCTTTCAGGCAGCCCGTAGACGTTGACGACCCGTTCGATGAACAGCTTGGCGAATCCCTCTTGTGATAGGGTGTCGTGAGTGGGAATGATGATGGCGTACTTGGTGAGTTTGCAAACAATGACGAGTATGGCCGTATACCGGGCGTCTCCCGAAGGCGGGAGGCCAGTAATCAGGTCATGGGATACCGTGGCGAAGGGTCGACTAGGAATATGGGACGGGCGTAATCCTCCCATAGGTTGGCGCCGGTCGACTTTGATCTTCTGGCACACGTCGCAGGTCGTTACAAAGTTGTCAGCATCCTGAGCCATCCTTGGCCAAAAGAATAATTCCTTGAGGCGCGCCAGGAAGCGTCGCGCACCTGCGTGAGCGCTTTCCTGAGAGGAATCGTGAATCCACTTGAGGATGAAGGCGACTTTGGATTTCGGGACACAGAGGCGGGAGTTCCAGTCCGCGTCTAGGAAGTAGAGCAGGCCATTACTCCCTTTTTGAAAGCGCGAGGGCGTCAGGGGCGTGTCGGCGCTGGGGACGGCGTCGACGTAGTGTTTACGGAAGTATGGATCATTTCGGTAACCAACTGCAAACTCCTGCAGGACCTCGGGTTTGGCGGCGATGAGGATGTGGGACTTTCGATCCCAGTCTTCCTCTGGGGATTCGTCTGGCGGCTTAACGCCCCCTGGTTAAGTCCAATGGTCGCCTGAGGGGAAGGGAAGGTCATCCGCGGCCCTGATTTCCATGACTTCCTCCGGAGCCTCGTCAAGCTTCTTGCTTTGCTTGCGAGTCGTCACGGGGAAAGCCTCGTATTTCAGGATGACATCCTCCCACCAGGTCGCAGTGAAGGCGGCCTTCTTGGCATGTGAGAACGTGTCCTTGTCCTCTGCGGATTGCGCTCGATGCTGCTTGTCATCGTCGGGGGTAATGGCGGTCAAGTCGTCTCGAGCAGGCGAACTATGCGGCGGTACTCGTGGTAATCTAGAGAGGGGATCCACATTGGAGTGGATACGACCCGCTCTATGCACGATTCGGAGACCTGGGTAGGCTGCGAACACTGCCCCCCACGCTGCAAGTCGTCTGTTCGCGTTTTCGTAGACCCGCGCCCACTGAAGAGCCGCGTGGTCCGTGACGAGAATCACCGTTTCTCCTTCAATGAACGGCTGAAATTTGACCAACGCATCCTTTGCGCCTAAGGCCTCCCGCTCCGTAGCGCTACAGTTCCGTTCGGCGGGTTTGAGGGATCTGCTCCAGTAAGCAATTACGCGTTCGACATGCACCGTTGTGTCTTCGAATTCGGTCGCCCATTCGTCCTTTTCCGGCAATTCGTCCACGTCCTTGGTCAGGTTGACGAAAAGCCGAGGCACCGGCAGTTTGGCTTCCCAAGCCCCCCGAAGCCTATCGTAGACAGAGGTGCCCTTAAGATCACGAATTGCGAGGGGCTGCACTTGCTGCAGGCTCGATCCCATAGCGAAGTCGGAGGCATCGGTATAGAGCCGATAAGGGCGGCCTTGAATAGGATGACCCAGGACGGGAGCTCCTGCGAGGGCGTCCTTAGCTTGGCGGAAGGCCATCTCATGCTCCGCCCGCCATTCGAACTTCACTCCCTTTTTGAGGAGTCCGAACAAGGGGGAAGCGATGTAGGCATAGAAGGGTATATAGGCTGCGAAATAGACACACATGCCGAGGAATTTCTGTAAATCCGAGACGTGCATAGGGGTCGCGAGTTCTTGAATAGCCGCGACCTTTTCCCTGTGCGTTAATAATCCCAATCTGGAAACCTTTTGTCCCAGAAGAAGTATGGAGGAGAATCCAACGAAGCATTTTGCGGGCGAAAGTGTTATACCCGCCTTAGCGATCGCACTCAGCACTTGGTCAAGGTGAGTGAGATGCTCCTCCCAGCTCTTGGAGAATACGACGATTTCATCGATGTAGACCAACGTAAAGAGCCATAGGTACGGGGCGAGGACGCCCTGCATGACACGCTGGAATATCGAGGGCCCGTTCCGGAGCCCAAAGGGCATTCGACGGAATTGCCACAGGCCTCGATGCGAGCGGAAGGCAGTCCTTTCCTTAGCTTCCTCCGACATTTCTAACTGTGTAAATCCGGCCAACGCGTCGAACGAGGATAAGACTTGCGAGCCGCTGAGCGCTTGCAGAATCTCGGCCTGCCGTGGAATTGGGAATTCGTCTGGAATCGTTCGTTCGTTCAATTTGCGGTAGTCGATCACGAGCCGCGGTTTCCCGTTGCGATAGACGACTACGCAAGGGAATCCCCAAGGACTAACCGACGGCTCAATGACTTCCGCTTCGAACCAAGCGTCCATCTGCTTATCGATGACCTCGCGTTTGGCTGGGGAGGCTCCGTACATCGGCATCGAAATAGGCTGTGTGTCGGGCTTGAGAGGTATAGGGACTTTGGTGTCCACATGTCCTAGCCGCCCGCCGACTCCGAAGGCGGATGCATTTCGTCGTAGCACTTCCTCGAGACGTTCCTTGAATTCTTCGGGAATGTCGGGTCCCCAGTTAACTAAGGAGGAGACATCTATGTCGGGGAGAGGGTCTTCCGGGACCGCCGTCGTCTTGGGGCCCCAGGCCTCATCCCCGTCAAGTTTTTCATCCGCTCCAGAAGGCGGTCCGCATATCCTTCAGGATCCAAGAGATGTCCCACTACCTCGCCCTTTCGAATGTACCAAGGGCGAGTGCTTGGATTAGCAATCGGAATGCAGGGATTAGAGGAATTGACCCAAGTCGTTGGAGCCGCGAGCACGGAGGAGTCATCGGTCGAGATGATAACTTTCTCGACAAGCCAGTCGTCTCTTCCAGTGAAGAGACCAGTGACGCGAACGCTGTGGACAGCACCCGCGCTCACTAGAACATCCTCCGCTGCAATTACTTCCGGCAACGATTTCTCCCCGAGGCGCGCTACTCGGGTTCGTTCCCGTCGAGCAGCTGTGCGACGAAGGAAGCTCTGAGCTTTAACAGCGTAGACTCGGCGTAAATCGAATCCTAGATCTACTCTCTGAGCGGAGGATCCCGGAATGATTCGCGCCGAACTCCCCACTTTGACGTCGCAGTGGCCGCTAGAGTATTGGATGGTCCCGAGTTCGTAGGCCAGTTGGAAGTCTTCACCGAGTAAGATAGGTACCCGCATATCCCGGACTACGTAGGCTTCCACTTCGAAACTGATGATCCCACCGTCGTCGGCGCGGGCGTACATCATGAAACGAGTGTAACCGAGGACCTTGGCCTCACCGGTGAGGGCGTAAAGCTTCATTCGCATTCCTTCGCGCGGCGCGGGGAGCCCAGGTATGGACTTGAAGAACTTCTCGGATATGAGGGTGATATCCGCTCCGGAATCGAGTCGTCCTCGAACGGGAGTCGCGTCAGGCGTGCCCACTGATACCTTGATGTGGAGAGCTCGCACCCCCAAGGAGCCGAAACCCGGGGGCATCGATCGCCCTCGAACGGCCTTGACGATTTCGGAAGGGTCAGCCGGAGGCGGGGGAGAACCGTCAAGTGGCAGATCTTCGCTAACGGAGAGCGGCCGCACAGCATTGACACCCTCGTTCAAGGACGAAACTGGAAGTCGGTTCTTAAAACGAGCAACCTTGCGCGGTATCTGAGCGACACTTTCGCGAGGAAGGTCCTTGCTCTTTCCTTTATCTAATGACTTTCCCCGTGCTTTCTCCTGTTCGAACCTCTCTCGCCTCCTCGCGTTCCGATGATGCACCCGAGGTACGTGGGCCGAGAGCGCGCCCGTGTTGGCAGCATCGACGACATTTACTTCCTTGGGCCAAGGAGACGCAGATAACTTAGATGATTCACTCGAATAAGCGGACTCGTTCTCATTGTTGCGCTCGGTGATCATAACTAAGTACTCGGTACGGTCCGCTTCCTCTTGTTCATAAGGGACTTCTACGTCTAAGAGATTTACGTCCCTCATCGTGACCCATGCCCCATAATGCGGACAATCGCGCGCGAAGTGTTTGGGACTCGCACAAACGAAGCACACTCCATTTGGAGGTCTATCGCTGTGGACGTCGTCGCGGCGGTTGAAGGAGTAACCCTCAATAGTTTTGCCCTCAGGCCAGCGCATCTTCGAGGAGGTAGCGTTCGATCTGGGAGTGGAGGTGCGAGGCGCAGTAACGGCCCGAGGGCGCTTGTTATTTCCTCGATAACCGGAGGAGACGTGTGCCGACTTGGCTTCTGACTCCGTCGGATCCCCTTCCCCTGCTGACTTATCGTCATCAGAGGATAGATCGACGACGTGAGCTTGACGCGGGATGGAGGGACCGTGAGAACGACGGGGGTAGTACGACCCGAGAGTCCCGAGTTTCATAGCAGTATCCCAATTGCCCAACAGAGTAGGGCTATGGCGGCGCGCGGCAGCAAAGAGAGCGAAGAGGGAGGAGTAGTGTTCGGTGTTGAGTACACCCTTCCATACCACCGGAGCAGTACGGAGGATATCGTCGACTACCTCCGCCCCATCCAACTTGTGCGGGAACAGGAACATGTGAGATCTGGCACGGCGCTGAAGGAAATCAAGCGGCCATTCGCCGTCGTGACCCCGCTGGCGGAAGCGCATTTCTTCGTACTCGCTGTTACGCTCCTGTCTCCAGAGCTCATTGAGGAAATGGGTTTGAATTGCTTGGAGCAGTAGGCTCCAGCTCTGGCTGACGTAGTTCCGGACCTCTAGAGTCTGAGTGGTCCACCACATCTCAGCGCGTCCCGTAAACTTGAGAGGGGCCATAGCGCCAAGGTCGGTGACCATCTGCGGAGAAAGGCGTACAAGTTCCGCAATCTTGCAGAGGTAGGAGATAGCCGTCTTGCCACGACCGTCCCATTCCGGGACCATATTGAGGTTCAATTTTCTATTGAGCTGCCAGTCCTGATTCCAGGAGTTCGGGCCGTTGGGGTCGCCGGAGGGAGGACCTCCGCCTTCAGGCGGGCCTCCACCTCCTCCCGTTCCGCCACCTCCTCCTCCACCTGCGCCTCCGCCGTCACCACCTCCTCCTCCAGCGCCTCCACCGTTTCCGGGAGGCGGAGCGTTAGGGTAAGATGATCCTTGGCCTGCGGGGTATCCCGAGGGTGGAGGCGGGCCTCCTACAGGAGGCCCCCCGCCTCCACCGGTGCCCGCCGCCGCGGCGGGGTTCTTGAAATTGTAGGATGTCCACTGCGTGGCTGGAGGGATGGAAGCCGAGGCGGCCGCCGGAGCAGTCGCGTGGTTCGGGCTAGGAGTTAGGCCGCTAGCTGCCAGCTGGGCGGCAGCGTCGCGGGCGAACTGTACCTCTTTGATAGAGGAGCCTGGGGCGAAGCGTGAAGGACGCGAAGAAACTACCGAAGCCGGTTGGGCGCCGGGGATGGTCCATCCGGAGGGTATCGCGCCGAGTCCTGGCAGATGGCTGACTGGTCCAGCACCCACGGCCGATAACGAAGAAGGGATTTCGGCAAACCGTAGAGTAGGCTTCAGTGGATTCCGCGCGGAATCAGCGAGAACGCTCTCCACTCCTTGCGGAGGAGGCGCGTCCGCTGACTTAGACAATCCATCCGACTGGGGCAAAGAGCTGAGCATGGCTCGGTTGAGCCCTTTGTCTTTGACCTTGTAGAAGATGTTCCTGTCGTCGAGAACGTGCTCGGCTACGTACTGAGCTCTGACCGTTTGATTGAAGGCGCGCGAGGCGTAATCCGGTCGCGCCAGAAGTTTTCCCAGTTCGGTCATGGGCTCTTCTTGACCGAATTCGGAACGCACGGAGCTCCGAGTAGAATCTACGGAGCTCAACGTGTCTAATCCTTCCTGCCCGTAGACTCTCTTGATCGAATTAAGATGAACGCGAATATGCTGAACTGCGCGCTCTAAGCGGAGTTGCATAGTGGACGCGGCCATGAGGATAGCAGAACGGCTAAGGTTCTCTTCCATCAGGCGCAGAAGTTTCCATTCCGGGTCGAAAGGAAATCGCGCGGATCCAGTCTTGCCCAGGAAGTCATATAGGCCGTTGAGGATCTGATGCACGGCAAGCGCGAGTTGAGCGAGCTGTTCGAGATGGAACACATTGAGCGAGTAGAGTACGGAACCGGCGGTTTTATAGGACACTAGATCTTCATAGGAGATCTTGATCTTCGAGGAGTCCGTAACACCTTGTTGCAGTAGGTTCCAGTACCAGCTGCGATGAGGGAGGCTCCAGCGCATTACCACGTCGCGGAGCATCATGGTCTCCTCCGCGGTCTTGCCTGGCATCAAGCCATCCACGGCCCCATACAAAAGGAGGGGATCGTCATCCACAAGGGGGTTGAATACAGGATGGTAGCGAGAAACGGACTCGGCCAACCCTTCGTCGAACACCTCGATGCTACGGCCGAGGGAGACGAAGATCCTTGCTGGCTCACGATTGTCTCGGAGCGCTTGCGAGATGCTGTCGTTGGCCAGGATGCCACGGCGTTTGTTGGTAGTCGTGGAGGACCCAGACAATTTAGATGTTTTGCGCGTTGAGGCGACGGAGGCTTCCGGATTGGCGATGGAGAAAAGCGACGGAGTAGCCGAAGCATTCTCGACGTCACGCTGGTTCATCAAACTTTCTTGGAGATCGCTGCGTCTGGCCGCCGAGGCAAGAAGGTTGTACCGCTCCGCGAGCTCGCCGAAGGTGAGACTCGGTGCCGCTTGCACTTCGCTGCCCGAGAGATGGGAAGGGGTGGACTCCGCATCGCTGGTGTTTCCTGATTCCACGGAGTCGGAGACCGTCTGTAGCGACGGGACCGAATCCGTGCCGGCGAGGCTGGCAGCGTCGCTGGGGACTCGGGTAAGAACAATCGGAGGGTGCGCGGCAACGGGTGAGCTCGGCGCTTCACCCGTAGAGGGGAGTACCGGAGCTTGACCGGCCGAATTCGATGCAGAACTTTTGGGAGGGACGGACCCGGTGTTCGGACTCTTCTTGGCCTTGGCTCCCTTGCTGCCGCTCAACGCTTTCGAAGCAGGGACGGAGCCCGAAGCGGAGCGGCTAGCGTTGGTGCGGTTCTGCGCAGAGCGAAGCTTGCGGGTTTGTTCATCCTCGGGAAGCGAAGACGACATGTTGGGGGGAGTATGAGTAGTGTCTTTCTTTCGTCGGAATGGCAAGTATGCTGGGTTGCTTGTCATGCGCGGGTAAGGGATTGACCATATCCTGCGGTGGGTATTTAACCGCAGGACGGAGAACGATCGGGCGGCTCCTGACTCGAAACGTCGGAGACGGAGTCAGGAGCGTCCAATATGAAATAAGGGTCCGCGCGTCGGTCGCTCGCAGCGATAGGTAGACGGATGTCTTCCTGTCGAAGCGCGGATTGAGCTAAAGAAAGGAAAGGCTCGGAGGATGATTTCCTCGTCCAATCGGCGGTTTGAGTCGTCTGCAGGTCGGGCGAGGAGGGAAGGGGTGTATGAAACCTTCCGAAAGTCGCGCTCCACCATTTCAAAATGAAAGGAGGAGTGCCCGGCAGTGATCGAACCGTTGTCGCCACGGGCGGCGAGCCTCACCTCAAGCGAGGGAGGCTGCGCGCGGGGACGGAGTCTAGCGCAGCTAGATCTCTACGTCGCCCGCGGCCAGCGCTCAAGGGAGCGCGCCCGGGGTTAGGAAGAGACGAGAGGTCTCAGACCTTCGTACTCGTTTTGATGAAGCACCCCTGTGCGTCCACCACTGTGAAGCGGATGGCTTCCGGCGGGGGCTTCTCGCGAGACGAAGGTCGAGCGGGACGCGCTGCGAGCGCATCCTCGCGACGCTAACAAGTGTCGCACCAGAAAGGCGAGATCACACCGCGGTGGATCTCGAGCCTGTGACCCTGAGCTGAGGGACCGTGTTACCCGCGGTCGGGCTACCTGTGACCTGGAGAGGTGAGCAGATAAGGATGCTCAGCCGGCGAGGTGGTCTCGGGTAGTCGCACGCACGACGCTGGCGTGAGCTCAGGTCATGGCAAGATGCAAGTTATAAAAGATGAATTACATAAGTAAACAATATGTACAAATAGCTATTAATGAGTGCCGATCGCACTTAGAGATGTATCTACAGTAATTATACATAGGTATCACATCAGACATTGTCGGTTCGTTGGACTGTAACATATCATATTAATGTTCGAGCTGACTCGGACGCCGTTGCAGGCTGGGCGACCGACCAAAAGACCGTGACCTACATCTGGGACATCAAAGACCTCTCGCAGCCCGTTCTCACAGGTCGGTACAAGTCGCCCATCGTCGCCGTCGACCACAATCTCTATGTGCATGTATGTTCATTCAGTCGTTGTTTAATGTACCATCTCTCACTGACCCGCAGAACAGCCTGGTCTACGAGAGCAACTACAAGAGCGGGCTGCGCATCGTCGAGGTCTCCAGCGTTGCTGACGACCCAACCGGTGCCGACTTCTTTGAGGCTGCATTCTTCGACGGTGCGCCTTTCCTTCTATCACCTTCACCCTTGCTCATACAATTTGCCTAGCTCACCCCGAGGACGACGCCGTCAGCGGCGAGCCTTCATTCGGCGGAGTTTGGTCGACGTACCCCCACTTCGAGAGTGGGTATATCCTCGTGAACACGCTGGAGCGGGGTTTATTCGTTGGTATGCACTGCTCATTCCCCCATTTACCGTGCGCTAACCCATTTGTATAGTCAAGTATAATGAGACGGCTTGAAAACACGAGACGAGCGGTTCCACACGAGTCTGTAGTAGATGAGTAGAGCTGCGATCGTTTCGGAAAGTTTGATCGGTAGGTGGCGTTGCCATTTTCGGAGCCAAATCAAACGATAAGCAGGCAGAAGGCGGCACAGCTCAAAGCAGACCATGGAAAGGTATAGTCCTGAGTACAAAGTGCTGTCACTTGTCTAGGAACAGATTGAAATATTTCGGATGTATTCCCCTGAAATATTCTTCAATGTGTTGAAGTTGAACCTCAAAAGTCGAACCAGGAGAGGGACCTCATCATGTGTCGCAGCAGCTATGATCTGCGTGTTACTGGCAACTCCTGGGGCAAAATAATGCTGTTACTCTGTCATGGAAGATTTCAATATTCGGGACACTTTCTGAGCGTTGATCTCGCTCTTTCTTCAGATTGTCGTTTTCTGTTTTATTTCCACCCGAGTCAGCCGCTTTGAAGAAGAATGAAAAATAACCCATTGTGAATAGAAGGGCCTATATCTGCGCCCAATTTCTTCACTGCCTGGCTTACTGGGAAGTACTGGGTCAAAGCATGTTTTTCGTGTATCACTCAGAACAACAAGCATTTCTATAGTTTTTTTTTGGCCATCATTCAAAACAAAACCGTAACCGGTACGCAGCCGCACACAGACGCGAGCCTTGGATTTGCGCGGGCCGAGATTGGAGACCTGGACTTGAGAGCGCGGGGATTCGAAATGTGGAGTCGCGCACGCGGGATTCGATATGCGTGAACGGGATTTGAGGGCCCTGGACTTGGATACTTGGATATAGGGATGGGAATGGAGAGACAGTGGATACGACGACCGCACCAGCGACAAGGGCGCAGGGGGATGGGATAGGACGGGCAAGGGTGCGCGGAGGGGTGGCGGCGGTGGGTGGGAGTGCGCAGGGTTGAGTGGATGGAAGGCGGGCGGGAGGCGCGGGACACAAACGGGTGGTGAGCGCTGATTCACGGAAGGTGATGGGATGCGCGGCGGGGTGCGATGGTGGCGACGGCGCACATAGACACGGACACGGACCGAGGTGGGGACAGAGGGCGAAGAGAGCGGACGGACGGAGGGGAGGAGAGAGAGGGAAGGAGGAGAAGGGGCGTGTGCGGTAAGAGGAGGAAGAGAGGCCGAGGTCGAGGCCGAGGAAGGACAGGAAGGCGAGGGGAGTCGGACGCGGACGGATGACGAAGAAGGGCGGGGGGAAGTGAAGCGACGGGGTGTGAAGGTGAGCGCACCAGGATGATTAATATGCGGAGAGGCGGGGAAGGGGATGCTGCGAGGGGAGGAGGGACGGGCCGTGGATACGAGAAGGGGACGTGGCCATGGATAGTAAAGCAACATCATACTGGGCCATAATTCATATTAGTAGGTTTTCATTATTATTTGCATTTTATTCGTCTGCCACGGCCGTCAATTACCCCAAATGACCCGAATTCTGTGGTCCACAGCTCTGGATTTTTTTCAGAAATAGGATGTATCAATGGACCGAAACATACACACAGATGTGTGTGTACACTTCTTATGAGGCCAACCATAGCTTATTTCAACCTAACCAGCCCCCTGTGCTTCGCGCAGCAAGCAATTAATGAACCCTTTGATCTCGCCTGCTTCCCTTCCCTTCCGAAGACAATTATGTATGGCCCTCATGTAGGTTATATTGAAGGTTTAACGGAATGGAATATTAGATTTAGACCTCCTACACACATTCAGACTCACTCGAGTCAATATCTCGTATTGAATTTTATCTTTGGGTAGGTGGTCAACTACCCCGGGTTTCACCTGTTTTGGCATCCCGCCAAAGAAAATTCAGACAACGAACAGGTCCCGGTTTAAATTCGGCCAACTTGGTTTATCTTACTCATAGGATGTATGCCTTCGTCTTAGACCCTGCCGGGCGGTGTCAAATGAATCACAGGCATTGCCTATTGAGTTAAAACCCTTAGGTGGTCAACTAAGTACCCAGTCTCCAACAGTAATCTCCTCTGGAGGAGATTATGCACCATTCAAGGATTATGAATCTCCCACGCTCAAACAAATCCATAATCCTTCCATAATCGTGGCCCATAATCCGTGCTTGATCGTCAACTCTGACTGCCCCTATTGTACGCCCTCCGGTGACTTAAAAATGTGGCGAATTTCCTTATATGGAGCGTGGAAATGCTTACGTTAGTCAGTAGGTCCCCGTGGCCTTGAAAAAAAGAAATCGGCCCTAAGTATATCTTTTTTTGAATGCCGGTTCCCCCTTGGTTTGTCGTTAGACAGACCGGTCGATCTGAGTTTAAATTCGGATGACGCGCGAGCAGTCACGTGTTGATCACTTCATCAACGACACACACTCAACGTCCCGTCGCACGACAGCCGAATTAAAATACAGAGAGTATCCGGAGTCGTTGTAAATATCTTCCCTGTACTCTTTGTGGTTCAAGGAAGAATTCGGGATCACTTCTCATACTTTAACCATCAATTTGCTGTTTAGAAGAAACTGCATGAATTTGGCCAGAAGATAAGGTAAATCGATTTGTAACGGGCTAGCCGGACTCAATGGCATCATATATACTCATTCGAATTTTCTAGTGAATTTGTGGGCCCGGGAAAGGCTGCCGCTCAGGAGTTCGTGTAAAACACGTGGCTAAAACGTGATCTCGTCGCGCGTCATCTGAATTTGAACCAGATCGACCGGTCTCTCTATGATTCTGAACGATTTGTCTTCATACGAAAGCTCGGTTACCGGTCTACGCGACCCGGGTCTGCGCGCCGATGCCGGTGTCGGTAAGACACGTCGGAGAAGACTGTCAGTGAGGAGGGCTCGAAGGACGCAGATCCGGAGAGGGTGGGCCGTTTGGGCGAGGGGCCGCGCGAGCGAGGTATCGACAGCATCGAGAGTAGGCGGTGGTGAGACGGTGAAGATGGGAGCGGGTGATGTCATTGATACGGGATGGTGACTCGCCGACACACGATGCCGACTTGCTCGACGACTGCGACGGCAGTGAACTCGACGCCATCGTGGATTCAATGGTGAACTCCCAGGCCTCAACAGCTGGGCTCGGCACACGCCAGCCTTTACATACCCGCCAGATTTGCTTCCGGACCCACCCGCGCCGCGCCGGAATACGGGAAGGTTCAACCTCGGAGCTAATACAACACAACACGCGGGCTCTCATTAATATCATGTGCTTTGACGTTATGTGGTTTTTGAGGTTATGTATATTTTGGAGGCAGTTCGGGTTAGAATCCCTGCGTCTGAATAGACCTTGTGTGTTTTTTTTCTTCTTACATTCCCTAATAAAGCTAGTCGCGTGGATGGGAAAGGAACTCAGATATGGTGTAGCGAGAACACGGCTCCTTACCATGTTTCAACTGGTATTTCTGTTCCAGAGGCAATCCAGGGTTCGAATCCCTGTGTCTGTGTGTTCCATTTATCCAGGTTTTTTCTTTTCTTCTTACAGTATCCTCATTGAACGCTTGAATAAAACTACCTGAGTGTGAGGGAAAGTAATTCAGACATGGTGTATTGGGAACACAGCGTCTTCTCCCAGAGGCAGTCCAGGGTTCGACTCCTTGTGTCTGAATTCATGTGCATGATATATTTTTCTCTTTACATTTTTGCATTTCTTGGATCTCTCTTTGAACAACCTGATAAACCTACTGTGACCGAAGAGATAGAGAATCAGACATGGTGTAGTGGGAACACGGCCTCTTCTTATAATCCAATGTTCGACAATCAGAGGTCTTCCAGGGTTTGAATCCTTGTGTCTGAATGGGTAGTCCGAGTTATTTTTTATGTCATTTTTCATTCCTACTCATCGCACGCGGCGGTATTACCTCACCTCGAAGCAAGACAGCTCGGAACGAGAACTGCCGTGCAGTTGCGGTTGGTGTACATTCACCCCATATCCATTTTGTTCGAAAAAACTAATAACAGCCCGACATACTTGCACCTCGCGACGCCTCGCACCTCCATCCGCCCCCAGCTCGCCCGCACCTCTCTCTACCTACCTACTTCGCATCACCGCACAACGCCGACCCGACCCCGGACCCGCCCTACATCCCGGAATCACGAACGCTCGTGCGCGTAAGAGATGGACGACATGCGCGTGGGCATCGATTTGAGAACGGCTGGGACGTGCATTTGCGAGGGCGGGCGAAGTTGCGAGCGCGGGGGATGTGGATTTTTGAGCGCGGGGAGTCGAGCCTTAAATTTGCGATCGCGCGGACTCGGACCTGCACTTGCGAGTGCGTGAACGTGGACTTGGATGAGAGATTCGGATTTCCGAGCGCGGGGCATTTGCGAGATGCGGTGGATTTTCCGAGCGCGGGTAAGGGACTTCGGACTTGCACCTGCGCGCGCGGGGAGTCGAGCGAGCCTTGGATTCGAGACTCGAGATGCCCGTCGATTGTGAGCGGGTGGGTTCGTATTTGCGAGCGCAGGCATTTGGCCATTTTGCGAGGGCGGGGATTTGGGCGTGGACACATTTGAGCTGGCCTGGGACTTGGAGACGTGAGACGGGCCGTGATGCGCGTGGATTCGGAGTTGCGAGCACTGGGATTCGTGAGAGCGAGCACGGAGCATGCGGATTCGTGAAGCGGTGGATTCGGACGGCGAGCGCGTCTAGTTGGTGTAGTGGGAGCACGGCCTCTTGTAAGCCGGTATTGAACCGTCAGGGGCAGTTTGGGGTTCGATTCCCTGTGTCTGAATGTGCTGGAGTTCATGCCTTTTTTTCCTACATCCTCCCTTGAACACTCTAACAAAACTACCGAGGAAGTAGGAAGGAATTCAGCCAGCGTGTAATGGGAACACGACCACTGGCAATGTTCATCACGAATGTCTGTTCTAGAGGCAGTCCAGGGTTTAAATCCCTGTATCTGAATGATACTGTAGGTTGACTTTCCTTTTTATTTACATTCCTTCTTTGGACACCCTGATAAGGCTACCTGGATGAGCTGAAACACAACCTCTTCTCGTAAAATACCGGTGCATCAGTTCAATGTTCAGAGGTAGTCCAGGGTATGATTACATGTGTCTGAATTCATTTGTGCGATACATTTTTCTTTTTAAATTTTTGCATTCTTGCATTCCTCTTTGAACGACCTGATAAAACTACTTCGATAGAAAAGATAGGAACTTAGACATGGTGTACTGGAGACGCGGCCTCTTTTCATGAGGCAATCCAGTGTTCGAATCCTTGTATCGGAATAAATTTGTTGGATCTCTTTTTTTTTTGGTGGTCTCTCGCTGAAGTTTACTATGCACACGTTTGAGTGCACTCCTAAACGCAGGACTCGGTGGACCTGAAGTTAAATTTTAGTCTTGAACCAGTTCCCCGCGGAAGACTTTCAACGCGGCGAGCAGGGTTTAAGTTTTTTCTTCTATGCTCCCTGCTTGCGACTGCCCTCACTCAGAAGGGCCACCGCGACGCGAACAGCGCATACTTCATATGCAACACTTGCAATCGTAGCCATGCACCAGGAGTTTCCACTAATTTTCCTTCTTCGTCCTAACATTCACCTGCACAAAACGACCACTCCACAAATCAAATCTAAATCTGATCCATGGCTTTTATGACACCCCATTCCAATCCTCAAGCCGTCGAACTAACCCCATCCTTAACCGCAACCCAACTCGGTCGCGCGCTAATCTCCCGGAACCACCGCGCGACGTTCGGCCGCACCGTCATCACGTCGCTGTCCATGCGGTTTGTGATCAACTCGGCGTACGGGAGGTGGTAGAGATCCGCCAGCGTGATATGCTTGCTGATGAGTTCAACAGCGGAATAATTACACGAGGAAAGGGGCACGCACATCGCCCGCGAGGTACTTCGTCTTCCCGAGGATCTGTTCGTATGCATCCATCTTCGCCGCAAGCAGCGCCGTGAGCCGCGCCACCTCCGCGGGGTCTGTCGTCCCTCCCATGTGCCTGAATCACTTCCGTTTAGCCCTTGAGAACTAAAATGAGGAGAAGGACACACGGCTTGATGAGCACCTCATGAACCAGCTGCTCCGCTGCGAGGAACTGCGTCGCCTCGATCGCCATCGCCTGTTCGAAGATGCCCAGCTCCTCCATGCCCGCGTCCTCTCCAACGATGAGCCCCGGCGTCCCCTGCCCTGCGTACTTCCGCGCGATGTAGCGTCCCATCGCGCGCGACTCTGTGGCACTTCATCAACACCCTGCCGATTTAAAAGGGAGACAGAATGAGAATGCGCACCGAACAAAACCTACCCCGCGTCCTCGAGTACGGGTATCTGCCCAAAGGGCTGCATCTTGGCCTTGTACTCCGCGCTCTTTGCCCCGGCGAGCGCGGGGACGAGCGTGAAGGGGACTTGCTTCTCGAGGAGGATCAGGGCGACGCGCTTGGTACAGGTCGAGCGCGCATCCTGAGGGTAAGTAGATTGATTTAATGCAGGTGAGTTACAGGATGATGATGAGGAAGGGGAGGGTGGGATGGGATGGGATGGGTACGCACGCCGTGGAGTTTGAGGACCATTGAGTAGGAATAAAAATCCGAGGAGTGGGGAAGAAAGGCCTTGAGCTTTATGGGGTGTGAGGGAGGATAGGAAGAAGTGCGCGGGACCCACTGTGGACCCACATAGACGGCGACACGTATTGCGCCGTGATGGATCTGATGGCTCCGGTCAAACGAGCCGCTGAGATGTTTTGAATGTAACATGGCATTGAAATCAGGTCGTTGCGACTCGACTCGGAGGCGGGTGGATTTCTTGGAAGATCTTCAATTGTCTCCGAGTCGTTCTTCTATGAGTTCAATCGCCTCCGAGTAGTCCGAGCCTTCTTCGGATGGCAGGCTTCGATTCTTGTCTCAAATTCAGACGTTCGCAGTGCGGATCGTTCTAGAAGATCTCGATAAGTTGTGTGCCGACGGGATCGAACCGTGGGAAGCGTGACATGCCTGATGTGACAGTTACATGTTCAAGTTGAAGTGCGCCGCGTCGCCGCGAGTATCCGACAAGAGCACCCCTGGATTTTTCCTCACTTTCCCTCCGCTCCATCAAATTAGAATAGAAAAATTTCCCAGATTAAATTCATTGAATACGGAATGGAACATGAATCCGGTGCGTGGTTGAATAATGTGCAGACTCCTGGTGCTCAACATGGGAAATCAGCTTCATGAGTTCCCACCGCCTCGCCGTCGCGCACTCATTTTTTTTACTCTCCCAACCCATCACATCATGAAATTCGGCCCTGAGGGAACGTGAAAGGCGCGAACCGGCCGTCATCTCCCACCGGAACGCAATCGCCTCCCCTTGCTCGCCTCGCACAGGACTCGGTATCTGATATGGGCCAAGTAGTTATAATAAATTATCTGTAAAAATTATGTGTACGCCGCAGATTATGTACTGCAGATTGTGTCCATGAATGTCTTCCGGGCGTGGTTGAACATCGATCACGTGCATGGTTGAACTTGGCAAAATAATCAAGTCCAAACTTGAACATTGGGCTCTGACGCAAAGTGCTTGGTTTTCATAAAACTTGAGAGCTGAATTCTCCGGCCGCAAAAAAAAGCATCAATTCATTCGTGCACGCTGCTTCAGATACTAAACTGGAGCGTGAGGTTGATGAGGTATACCATAGCGCCAGTGCGGCCGTCCAAGAACGTCATCATGTTCGGCGTCACCGTGGTGTACTCCGGCCAGTTGGGACGGTCCTCCCGTTGGGGTCGAGATTCGTCGCGAAATTAATCGGGTAGTCTGTGATCTCGCCGTCGTAGTAGATATACATTTTGTTGAACGCGTGGAACGAGCAACTCCCATCGGGATTGGCGCAGGCGAGAGCGGCCGGTGAGCCCACAGATCCGAGGAAGGAAAAACCCGTGAGGTGCTTGCTCACTGCGCGGGTGCAGAGATGAGACACGCATTATGTGAATCGAACCGACGAAATTACAGAATCCCAACCGCCTTTGATCTCAGTGTTCTAGGAGAGGATGATGAGGACGGGAGAAGAGGAGGAGTTACCTGAACGGCCGAGATGTGCTTGAACTGATGAGAGAGCGCGTTCAATTCCCCCATGTCGAATGGCGAGCCTTTGGTGATATTGTTCGGGCCAGGCTCTCCACCTGGGCGTGCTGGCCTGCGGCAGCCAGATGGACGAAACGTATTGTTGTAATTATGTGTCCGTACTGAGTTGGGAGGACATTATATAGCGGACAGTCAGAAAAAGAAAACGACACGTTACGTTCAGGCTCGACAGCGAGAAAAACGTCGCAGTCGTCTATGGGTATGTCAATTATAGCACGGACGGGTATACTCGCAGAGAATTTGTCTTTGTACGAATATATGCTCCGTCTGATTCAACCCCGGCTCAATTAATGCTCTCCGGGTATTCCAAAAATCTTCTCGCGATACTGCACGGTCGAAATCGTGTCCGAAGCGAAACCACCAACCTTCGTCTCCATCAACTTTCCACATGAGACCGGAATGGACATCTAAATCTTGTCCGCTTCTGAATCTCGTCAAGCGAGAGGTCAATATTGCGACGACAGTTGCCGATAAGGTTTGTAGCGCTGGTGCTGTGATCTTGACCGCCCTGGCGTGAGTCAAAGATCCGTATTCAAAGCGACTCAACATATCCCAGCACGTGCGTATTTTCCTCTGATTCAAGTCGGCGTGAGTCCATAAGATGCACCGATATAGGATTGAGATGACTGGAGGTACGCATTTCAGATATCTACTTTCATTATGATGTTCATTTCAGTAACGCCCCCGGATGTCCGGATCGACGCTTTCTGAAGGCAAGGTCGCATCTGTCGGGTTAGGGCGATCCCACTGGTCGAGCTCGCGATGTCCTTCGGTAAGCCGGCGAGAAAGCGCATTGGGATCGCGTGCCGTCAGCTTTATCCCGGCAGCCAACGGCAGCGCTTGAGGATCGCACGCAGAGACCTGGTCGTCGATTGGGTGGACCTCGAGGCTTGCTTCGCTCACGGCGCGCAACTGGGGGAAGACAGCGGCGCGGGCCGCATCACCTAGAGGTCCACGTTTCAGCTCAAAGAAGTGGAGTAGCAGAACGAGGTTGGCATAGAAATCTTGTTCACATCTGCGGCGATGGACGGTCAACAAATGGTTCTGCCAAATGAGCGAAGGCTTACTGGCGACGCCCATGCACACGCGCCTTCCGGCGCCATGATTGAGGTGTGGGACTCCGACCTTGGGTTGCTTGACATCTGTGCGACCATAGTGCCCATCGATCCAGCGCTCCGGAACGAACTCCTCCGGGAAATCATAACGCTGTGGGTCACGGTTGATCTGGTAGGAATTGTACACGACGAGGACGCCCTTTGGTATGAACACACCGTCGACGACGACGTCCTCGTGCGTCTCGCGCGGGAATCCAAGTCGAATAGACGTGAAATACCGGCCGGCTTCCATTCCGAGTGCCTTGATGTATTCAACACGGTCCGTATCCAGAGGGTCGGGAGTCTCGCCACCGTAGACCTCCTCGATCGCCCGGTATGCCTTCTCTTGCATCTCCGGGTGTGCGGCGAGAAGTGCGGCGAGCCAGATGAGATCGGTACCCGCGCTCATCCCTGAACCAGTCAGCGTCGTCGCGAAGCGCAGCTTTTCCTTAGGCGTCAAAGTGTCGTGGTTGATGCTCCGAAAAATGTCTCCCAATTGCGATGGCGTCGGGTCGCCCGCGTCGAGCCGTTCATGAAGGTCCCTGAGGAGCTTCGTGCAGAGTCCAACCTCGGCATCGCGCAGCTCTTTAGCGTGCGCCTCCACCTCGTAGATTGAATCCAGCCAGGAGGAAAGACCATCGGATGTGAGCCTCGAACTAGCGAGCGCGGGATTCGAGCTGTGGGTTCGAGATGCACGAGCGCGCTATGGATCCGGACTCGAATACCCAGGATTTGAACCTGCATTTGCGAGACGCGGAGATTCGAGACTTGGATTACGAGCACGGGGAGTGTGATTGTGATTTGCGATCGATCGTGCGCGCGGGTGAGGATTCGAGATGTGGTGGAATTTGAGCGCGGACACTGGCATTCGAACCCGAGATGCGGAGATTAGAGACTTGGATTACGAGCACGGGGAGTGTGATTGTGATTTGCGATCGATCGTGCGCGCGGGTGAGAATTCGAAATGTGGTGGAATTTGAGCGCGGGCACTGGCATTCGAATTCGGAGCCAAAGCTGGGGATTTGGATTTGAGCGCCTGCGTGTCGATTTGTGAGCGTGCGTGCGGAGTCGGATGCAGGGCCCGGACGTAGACGTGGATGATGGCGGTGAGAGACAGCGGGCGGAGACGACGTGCGCGTCAGCGACGAGGGGGCGCGGGGCTGCGCCTGGATGTGCGGCTGCGGGGCGCGGGATGTCGATTTGCAATTGCATTTACGGGCGCACGAGGCAGTCCCGGACTTGATTGTGACCGTGGCAACGGCGTGCGCGCACCAGCGGTCAGGCAAGTGCGGAGGGAACGGGCGGGGCGGGGCGGGGCGGGATGAGGGAGGGAGAGGAGCAGGAGAGGCGCAGGAGAGGAAGTGCATGATTGACGGGCAAGCGGGTGGAGGCGGATGGCACTGATGGCGGGAAAGGAATACGCGCCGGGAGCCGGGAGCCGGTGCGTGGAAGAGATTGGGACGAGGCGTTGGGGCCGGGGTGCACGTTGTGCGAGGGGCGGGCGGCAGAGCGCGGAGAAGTAAAGGGAAGTATGCAGACGAGGATCAAGAGAAGGGAAGGAGGGATGAGGGGTGCGTGCGTTAAGCAGAGGGAGAGGAATGATGAGAGCAGGAAGGACAGGAAGCGGGCGCGAGAGGCGGGAACGAGAGCGGGACGGGGGAGGCCGTGTGGTGGTGGACGAAAAGAGGAAGGACGCGGATGGACGATGAAGAGGGGCGGAAGGACGCGGAAAGTGAAGCTGTGAGAGCGCGCCATCCTCGGCGGGAGTGAACACCTTGAGAAGATGCGCAGACTTGAATGGATTTGGGCGTGCGATGCGAGCATGTTCTTCGACCCGAATGAGTTATTGGGGAGACCAATCGGACCCTTTCGCCGAACGCAAAAGGCGCGGGTAAATGAACGGAACTAGCCAGGAGGGTGTTTACGTGAGCGGTGTCGTATCGCAACACATATTTATTCCACCTAGCCACATATCCACGATTCTATACTCTGAGTCACAAGAGTGACCGGGGCTGCGGCTACGGCGAGGTTGACGGAAGCTCAGGGCCATGTTTCCGATTTCGTGAGTGGCTGCCGTTTTTCCGTATCTTCAAGGTGCATCAACCCTCCAATTCGACACATGAACGATTGAAGGCAAATTGAAAACGTGAACAACATTCCAAGGGTTATGTTTTGGACCAAAACCTCTCCAAATTTCTCAGGGTTTTCCGTCTGAAGTCAGCCGAATCAATAGGTCATCCGACTGATACTTGATACCCCTTGGAATGGTGGGGCTGCCAGCTGCGGAGGTTCGAGTCTGTTCGAGTCCACGACGGCGTCGAGCTCACCGCGGTCCGAGCGCAACGCGCATCGGCTCGCATCCCTGCATCAATGACGTCACCCGCTCCAATACTCATCGTCCCACCACCACCCTACTCATGAAAGTGAATAGCCGGCAAGCGGCGGGGCACAAATAGATAGATAATATCCTAGGTTTTGATTGAGTGAGCAATTTGTTCTCCCCGAAATGCCCGCTTGCGCGGTTGGAGTGATTGGCTGTGAGCTCAACAGGAACATATTACAAACGGGAGCTTACACGGGACTGGAACGAAGAAGTAAAAGCTTATCCAGGTGTGCTTGCTGTTAGAATGATGCCGTTTTCGATGTCACGCGGGAAATGTAGCAGAAGACCCTGGTAAACGTGCAGGGGATTCATCCAAGAGGTGAGGAGGGGCGGGGGGGTGTATGAAGCCATCCAGTGCCAAAAGGGAGTGGAGGAGCCACATTGAGAAGGATCCCAATGAGGATGACTGAGCGACTGCACAGAGAACCAAAATTACAAGCTCCAGTCCAGAAAGATTAATTATAGCGACGAAGCCGAAAATGAATCAGACCAACGATCCGTGAGGCGAGAATCAGGTAATAAATGGATGAGGGAGGATAGGAGAAGAGGGCGTTCCGAGAGAACGGCGGGATAAACAGTGGTTACCCTGTATACTCAAGAGAAGGAGCCTCGGAGGCCTTACTGCCGTGGCCGCAGATCGAGAAGTTGATTGGCCCACGGCGCAGATTCCCCGCCTCTTCATGTCCAGTGCAGAAATCAGCATCACTCACAGCCGTCTGGAGTCTTCTAAAAATTGTGAGCATGGTAAAAATATGGAAACCAGATGCTGAGGTTGTGCACATGCCATCCGAGCGGCACGTGCATTTAAATTGTTGTCTTTGCTCAGTGTCATTTGATGATGAGAGAACATCGAGGAGACTTAATAACACATGTACAGTGAATGAAGAGGTTAGGAAATTAAATACCTGAGGCAATTAGTGAATCTGACGAAATGATATGAACAGAGATAGGCAAGGCACGTGCCAGACTGTCTGAGGCTGAATCTGGTTGGTTTTGCGATTCCGTTACTAGAAGGAAATCGGGGGTGGTCTACAAGATGGTTCAGCTAGATAAGAGCGAGGGAAAAGCACAAGCCTGGAGAGTTATAAAGCTAGGAGTAACATACACATGAACTCAAACACAGGGATTCGAACCCTGGACTGCCTCGGAAGCATGAGGCATCGTGCATATAAGAAGAGACTGTGTTCCCAGCACACTATGTCCAAGTTGCTTCCCAGTAAATCCAGATAGTTTGTGGCGAGTTCAAGGGAGGATGCAAGAAAAGGAAAGGGTAGAAAAAATGTAATTCAGACACAAGGATTCGAACCTCGGACTGCCACGAAAGATGAGGATTTTTTCGGCATATTACGAAGCAATGTTCCCACTACACCATATCTGAGTTGATTTTTGCCACCTTCAAGTGGGTTTATTAGCTTGTTTGAGTATTAGCATTTGAATAATTGTAGACAGAGCGTGATTCTCGCGCCTCACACCCCGTCTTCACCCTCCTGTGTCTTTACCCGTCATCGCTCGCTCACCCCGCGTCCACTTAGTATCCCGTGCACGTCCCCTTCTTGTATCCACGGGCCGTCCCCTCCCCGCGCTCGCAGCGTCCCCTTCCCCGCCTCTCAATCATCTTGGTGTGCTCTCCTTTCACACTCCGCCGCTTCACTTCCTCCCGCCCCTCTTCCTCATCCGTCCGTGTCCGTCTCTCCTCGCCTCCCTGTCCTTCCTCGCCCTCGCCCTCGCCTCTCTTCCGCCGCTTACCGCACACGCCCCTTCTCCTCCCTCCCTCCCTCTCCTCTCCTTCGACCGTCCACTCTCTCCCCCTTCTGTCCCCACCTCGGTCCGTGGTCATGTCTACGTCTGCCATCAACATCGCCATCGTATCCCGCCGCGCATCCCGTCCGCCGCATCAACGCCTACTACCCGCCCGTGTCCTACCTCCCGCCCGCCCTCTATCTACCCAACCCTGCGCGCTCCCAGCCACCGCCGCCACCCCACCGCGCACCGTTGTGTCCCGTCCCTCCGCGCTAGTGCGCGCGCGTCGTATCAGCCCGCTGTCTCTCCATCCCCATCCCCATATCCAAGTCCAGGGCCCTCGAATCTCATTCACGCACATCGAATTCTCGCGTTCACAGGTCCAAGTTTCGAATCCCCGCCTATCTTGATTCAAGGCTCGACTCACCGCCCGCGCAAACTCGAGGCTCACGCCCGCGCGCGGCTGCGTCGTCCGCAGCTCCGGTTCGAATCTGAGTCCCGACTTCTCCAAATTCCGTACAAGCATATCCGAGATCCAAGTCTCGAATCTGAATACCCGCGCTCGCAAATGCACATTCATGTCTACATCCTTGTGATCTCAAATCCAGTGCATCTCGACTCAGCGCGTCTCGCAACTCCGCATCACGTCCCGTCTTGACTCGGCATCAGGGCCCAGCCGTTCTCAAATCGGCGCGCATCCAGATACCAGATGCATATCCCCGCGGTCGCAAGTGCAGGTCCGAGTCCGCGCGCTCGCAAATTTGTCTCCGTCCTTCTCAAATCGCCGCACTCGCAAACCCAAGACCCGGCCGATGTGCATCGCCTCCGAGCACGAACGCGAACAAGGGTTTTATTTCGTGATTCCGGGATGTGTGTGTCGGGCGGGCGGTAGGTGCGAGGTAGGGAGGGAGAGGTGCAGGCGAGGCGAGCTGGCGGCGGAGGGAAGCGCGAGGTGTCGCGAGGTGCAAGTGCATCACCTGTTATTAGTTTTTTTCAAAAAAAAATGGATATTGGTTGAATGCACCGAGTGAATTCCGAGCGGGGTTCTTGTTCTGAGAACAAATGGGATATGGGAGAACCGGGGCGCCTGACGGGGATGCCCGACAGGGATGATGGCATCAGTGATCAGAAGGCGGCATGACCTTGCCACACAAGGCACAACATTAGAGAGGTTCCATTGGAGCCAATCAATGGCTTTTTTGGCGTGCGCAACTAATGGCTCCACCCACCGAAAAATGGCAGGCTAATGGCTCCCCCAGCCATTGACGTCAGAGTTTGGCGGGTGGAGCCATTCGTGTGCGCACGCCAAATAAGCCACGTGATGGCTCCAATGGCTTTTGCGCAACCTCTCTATTGCCCTTCTACCGTGTATCAAACGTTACGACCCCAAAGACGACAATTTGATGTTTCCTTGCTACAGGGATACCTTATGAGACTGGATGCCTGGGTCCCGTGTATTTTCCAATTGTTAAAGATGAATAAATTAGCATTCTCTCTCATTCACCCCTATTTGGAAAGAAAAGTAGAGCCCAAAGATATAAGTGGATAGCACAATTACAGTCGTGTTCTGTGAGACCCTAATGACATTAAAACACGGAACATTAAAACATGGATACGGGACGTAGTGGGTGAGTGGGAAGAGTCTTAGTACTTGACATCAATGGATTGAAACTCCGCGGGGCGCCGTTGCCGCCACCGGTTCTGATCCCGGTTAATGGCCCGGTTATTCCATAACCCATACTTTCACCTTGCTCTGAGCAGTCCTTCGTGATCGAGGTGGGGTAATGCCACCGCGTGCGATGAGTAGGAATGGAAAATAACAAAAGAAAAAGACAAAGACAAAGAAAAAACATCCCATTCAGACACAGGGAATCGAACCCTGGACTGCCTCTCGTGCTAACTTTATGAGAATAGAAAGCCGCGTTCCCACTACACCATGTCTGAATTACTTTTCAACACATCCGAATGGTTGTATCAGCTGGTTGAGTATAAGCTGGGTGGTGTTTGAATGTAGAGCCGGAGTGAGGACATCCTTTTCTTTTGAGGTGGATGTGGATGATTAGGGATGTATGAACGGAGCGATTGCGGGATGAGAAAATGGAATCGAAGAGAAAAAGTCTCGCATTCAACCGGAATTCAGACACAGGGAGTCAAACCTTGGACTGCCTCTCAATTTAGACTCGGGGTGCAGCTGGGTTTTCATTTTTCGAGCCGCGAGGAGGTACGTTTGGCTTGGAGCTTGAAGCTGAGTTCGAAGGTGGGCGTGTGAGCAAATAAAAGAAAGAGAAAAATAAATGTCGATCTTCATTCAGACACAGGGATACAAACCCTGGACTATCTCTTATAATTTGCAAGAACCTACTAGTACAAATGAAGAGGCCGTGTTTCCACTACACCATGTCTGGGTCCCCTTCTTCCTACATCCGGGTAAGCTTATTGGGACGTTCGAGGGAGGCAGGAAAAATAAAATAAAGCTAGACCATTCAGACACAGGGATTCGAACCCTGGACTGCCTCTGCAACTGGGGGTATGTTGAGTACAATGAAAGGAGACTGTGTTCCTGCTACACCATGTCTGAGCGGCTTTTCTTTCATCTTCGCAGTTCTATTAGGTTATTCAAGGGGGATGGAGGAAGAAAAACATAGCGTGGACAGATTATTCAGACAGAAAGATTTGAACCCTTGGCTACCTCCAAATTAAAAGTCCGCAAGCATTGTATTTATATTATTAATATAAATACAGCTGCTTTCCCGCGTTCCCTCTGCATCACGTCTGACTTTCTTTTTCATCCATCCGAATAGTTCTATGTGTCTCCTTGCAAGAACAAAAAAGTTTATGTTCATTATACACAGGGATTCGAACCCCGAACAACCTCGAAATATAAACAATGACACACCTTATAAGGCGGTATCCCATCACACCATGTGTGAATTGCTTTGCATTACAGCCGAGTAGTTTTATTATCATGTTGTAGGAGGATGCAAGTAAAATAATATAAAGAGAAAGCTTCATTAGACATAGGAATTCAAACCCTGGATTTGAGACAATACAAGAGGCCGTGTTCCCGCTACACCATATTTGAATACCTCTGCCCTTCCCAGTTGGGCTTATTTGAGAGCCAAGATTGAACATTCCCGTTTTGCCGCGCGGCGCGGGTGGACCCGGGAGTAAATTTGGCGGGTATGTTTAAGGCTGGTGTCAGTGCCAAGCCCAGCTTCTGAGGCCTGTGAGCACTCGAGCTCACCGCCGGCTAGGTCGTCGAGCGCCCCCGCATCATGACGTCACCCGCTCCCATCCTCTACTGTCGACATCCCGCCCCTCGCCCAAACGGCCCGCCCTCTCCGGCTCCGCGTCCTTCGAGCCATCCTCAACAGTCTTCGCCGACGCCACCGACACCGACCATCCCATGCTGCACCCCACGGCGTCGTCCGCACTCCAGTCCCATCGCCGCACGCGCCATCCACTTCTTTCATCTTCTCTGTGGGCCCGTGCGAGGATTAAGGCTGCCGCCCGTGCCCGTGACGGGCACGGCCGTGGAATCCACGGGCAATCCACGGCACGGCCCGTGCTCTACACGGCCGTTAGGATGATTTTCAGCCCTCCGACGGGACGGGACGGTTCACGGCACGGCCGTAACGGGTACACGGCTATTGGTCAGATATTTTCATGAGCTGTTCTTGATGTAAATGCTACCTGAAGGCCTCTATAAAATGTACAAGAGGATAAATATATTTCACAGCCTGATATTTAAATATAGTGAAGCCTACACCAAGATGCCGAGAGTCACAAGACAGAAGAACCTGGCAAATGACCAAATGATGATACTGAGAGCTTCCTCAACTCCTCATTATGCTTGGAAACAAGAAAGCAGGTAAGGAATCAGTCACCGCTACAAACAGGTTGTGGTTCAAACTGAGATCAAACTCCGTCATCATAGCCGGCAATTGCCGGCACGAAACACAACTTTTGTGGAAAGGGCATGCGTGTCGAACAAGTTACTAGATATTTGAAGTACGCTGCAGACAAAAATTGGCCTTATTGTGGCCCACAATACCAACCCGTTACACGGCCGTGACGGCCGTGTTTCGACGGGCCGTGGGGTTGGAAACCCGTGCCGTAGCCGTGCCGTAGTCAAGGTCGCAAAATGGCTGACGGAACGGGCACGGCACCCGTGGCACAGGTGCCGTCGAACCGTGGGCACGGCCACGGGCGGCAGCCCTAACCCCTCCAGTAACACGGTAACTCCTCGCGTGGCTCGTGGCGCAAGTGACAGCTCTACGGCAAGCCCCTCATCCAACACCGATATGCCGTCAGAGTGGCAATGCAACCAGTGGACGTGGGACACACAGAACCACGTGTCTACCGTCCGGCACAGCCCACTCGAAGAAGCCGAAACTGCTGTTTCTCTACCACCACCGTCAGTCTTTCCCCGTCACCGACTCAATTTCTAACACACTCATAGGGCGTCATCCAAATGCCACAGAGACCTCATCTAAGGAGTCCTCCGACCCCATGCTCCTGGGCTGGAAGAATAATCGGCACAATCTGCGGCATCCCCACGTTAGCCGCGATTATCTGGGGCATGAAATTCATCATTCAGGACACGATGGCCACCGAGAAGGAGCTTCTCTCCAGGATCACTTCCGATACCCCCATCTCCGGATTCTACGGCCCAGGCGCATGGTGGGCATGGCTCATTACCCTTGGGATGACCAACAGCCACACAAGTTTGGCCTTGCTCAAGTTCCTCAAGGGCGGCGAACTCCCACTTGAATGGGACTACGATCTCATTGGCGCATCCTGCTACACCACCGCTGCTGCAATCGATCTCATCCTCAAAGCGAGAACAATTGCAGCCCTCGGTGATAGTGGCAGCCAGTCGGTATTGTTGCCGGCTCTTCTCTGCGCGGAACGCGTCATCGTGATCGGGACTGGATCTTCGTTTTTCACCGTTGCGAGCGCCATCCGAGTCGGCTCCCGTCCTTGGTTACATCTCCGCACGGCTGGCATCGCCATAATTCCAGTGGTTCTCGCCATCGCTGCCACTCCGTTCACCTGGCGCGCTCACGAGGCTATCGTGAGGACCGCGCCCGTTCCCTGGTGTCTTGTACACGGCAAAAAACTAGGGATAGTCAGACTAAAGATCCTCGCCTTTACCGACATTGACTCGGTCTTCTTTTTCTTCTGGGTACCCCCCTTGGTGCTCCTCGAGCTGTTCCTTTGGCGGGACTACTGGATCCTCGTGGGGATGTTAACAGCCATCGCCACTTGCGTTTCGTTCGTAGTCCGTATCGCTCCCCGCCGCAACCTACGGAGCGTCTTGATCCTCAGCGCATATGACGGATTCACCTGGGGGGCGGTGCTTACGTGCGTGCCACTACTCTCAGGCGCGGTCGTGCTCGCCATCCTCTACGGAACGCTGTGGTTTGCAGTCCGCGTTTTCTACTGGCCAGCGGTGTACATCTCCGCATTCTTCCCACGGGGCGGATACTTCCCGCTGACTCGGATATCTGTCCTGGAGATGGACCAGATGGTAGCACTGCTCGCCATGGTCGCCGTGGCGGTGATCCGTGGTTTCAAGTTCATTTTGAGGCTCAAACGTTCTCGTAATACGCCCGGCGACTCAGAATCTCATCCTTTGCTGCCTATAACCATTGCTGGGACAGAGTGACCAGTGAGTATTCGTTAATTCGGTGGAACCGAGCGTAAAATGTTTCTAGAGTGGATTGAAAGAACCCTGGGTGGACTCGGGGGAGTGTAGGTACTAAATGTAAAGGGGCAAATCGAAGAATGAAGTATTAGTGGTGTTCAAAGTAGCTCCTGGTTGGTCCCTACTTGGGCTCCTAGTTGTGCTCCTGGTTGTGTTCCTGTTTGTGTTGATGGTGCAACCAGGAGAACAAGCAGGGACACAAGTAGGGTCGAATCAGGAGCTACATGTGCTCCTGTTCGTCAAAAACAGCCCTTTTTGACTTCCTTTTTGCTCTCCTGGTTGAGATTTGGCAGTATTTCAGACCAGGAACATTCTCCTACTTGCTTCCTGGTCCGAAAATCTCAACCCTAGGGTTTCAAGTATGTCCCTTTTCGCTTCCTACTCGTTTTCCTGGTCTCTTCCTTTTCGGCAGATTTTGGCAGGGATCCCTGCCAAAATTTGCAAAAAGGGAGCAAACAGGAAGTCAAACAGGAAGTCAAATAGTGGGAACTTTGAACAGCACTATTTTGTGTTCAAATCTCAGGACATTCACAGCTCTACTGGGGTATAAGCTCAGCGTAAACAGACTTCGAAGTTACACAAAGATTGTCTACGCGTATCAATTTGAATCGCTGTCTGACCCATCGTCCCGGAGCCCCACCTCAATCATAATTTCTGGGAACGGCGACTCAGCGCTGAATTGCGCAGGAGGAATGTTCGCTCCCCCAGAATGAGCCAAGCCGAGCTCTTACAGGAGCGTATTAACCCTGAATCGAGAAAAACAGCTAAGGGAACTATAGAGAGGCGTGAATCGCAGCGGCTTACTCGTTGGCATGCGTAAATTTAGCAGAATGCGGGGCTTCCTGGATGGAAGTGACATTCACGTCAAGGCCCCCGCTTTTCAGTGATTTGAGGAGCTCATCAGCACATCCGGCGGGAGATGTGATATGGTCCGAGCCGTGGATGATGGCGATGGGTATCCGGACGCGTGCGAGTTCCGCGGCGGCGGCACGCACTCCGTCGCTGAAGAACTCGACCGAGACCGTGTGGAAGGTCTCGAAGTATAGGTGTCTGCTTTGGACAAAAATTTGGTTCTTGTTTGATAGCTAGTGCTGCAAATTTTCGACAATGATCATTATGTTTGGTGAGGGAGCATGAAAACACTTATGACCAGAATAAAAACCAAATCGTCCCTAACGAAAACCTGACAAGTCAAAACGAAATCCATTTTCAACCTTCTTTACATGAATTGAAAAGGGAAAAAATCCTGAGCTAAAACCAAGTAAAACCAATGATCCAGTAAAAAATGGTGGAAAAAATGGGAGAAAAAAGTGAACTGCGAACGACCCTATTGTAACTTGGCATGTAGAAGTCGTTCTAGACCGGAGAACCGAAGTTGAACATGGTCACGTGATCTACGTTCAATTTGATGTTCAATTTGTTCAATTCCGCTCAGAAATCCCGATGGAACGGGAAAGGCGGCATCGGGAATTGTAAGGGGGATTTCGAACTCGAAGCTGCTGTCACCATCATCGGCCTCATTTAAATACTGTAGGCAAGATATGTACCGTTATAGGAATGCAAAGATATACACAAGAGGTACAAGACACGAAAATGCGAGCCGCCAAGCCCAAGTGACAATACTGTGAAGATTCTAATCTTCGAAAGCGGTGTATTTGCACGGTGATCCTTTTTCTGACCGTCCAAAATTGTTCAATGTGTTGGGAGAAACTTTGGTTCGATTTGCGGCCCTACTACTAGTAGATGTTTGATGGAGAGCGCTCGGGCCAGGGATGGCGACCGGGACGGCATATGCACATCAAAGGCGGGATGGTCCCTCCGGGGATGGCACCGTCCTCGGACGAGTATTCCATGGTGTGAGCGTGTCGCTGATAGACAAACGACGTAGGTGGGGCTGACACATACCTAGGACAGCATTCGGTCCCACGATGTTGAGGCGGACGGCTGCGGCTTCTGCGTAGGTGCCGATGTGCTCCTCCTCGCTGGCACACCAAGTCCTCGGGTAGCCGGATCAAGTGAGTGCCGAGAGGCGCGGTTTAGGAGGTGGGGTGTTCATGAGTGCGTTTGTCAATGGCAGCAACAAAGTCAAAGTAAGGTGAAACACCAAGAATGTCGATCTCCTCCGGGACGTTATTTCGATCCATATTAGAACAGACCTCGCCTCGATACAGCCGTATCGGAG
The DNA here is from genome assembly GCA_029204335.1 of Mycena vulgaris. Taxonomy (NCBI): domain Eukaryota; kingdom Fungi; phylum Basidiomycota; class Agaricomycetes; order Agaricales; family Mycenaceae; genus Mycena; species Mycena vulgaris. The sequence continues at coordinate 52,137 of JARGYA010000658.1, forward strand.
TAAGCGCGAGCGGGACGAAGTTAACAAGGCCGCAAATAGTCCGAGCCGAATGCAAGCAGTACCAGCAGAGTCCGAGGAGGTGAGTAGCGGGAGGGACGAAGTTGGTCAGCCTTCAGGTGGTCGGACTTTACACCAATCAAACTTTATCTTCCCGACTTGTCCTTGAATGAGCTAATAAAACCAACCCACATACATAGGAAAGGAACTCAGACATGGTGTAAGGGGAACACAGCCTCTTATTCTGGGGATCAAGTAGATTAAAAATTGAGAGGCAGTCCAGGGTTCGATCCCTTGTGTCTGAATTTGCAGGGAGAAGTCTTTTTCGTCTCGTGTTGCCAACTTCATTTTCTCACTGCCCTCGCGCGGAATGTACGGTTGAACCCACTGCTGAGCGTTGAGTATCCACAGCACAAAGAAAGAACGAGAACCCCGCACCGTCTACAATCATTTAATGCTAATAGTCAAACGAGCTCATAAAACTCCCCTGATGTAGTAGGAAGGAACTCAGACATGGTGTAGTCTGAACACAGCCTCTTCTCCTTACTTTGGACTGGAGAATTAAGAGGTAGTCTAGGGTTCGACTCCCTATGTTTGAATAGGAAATCCACTGTCGATTTTTTTTCCTTTTCATTTCTCCCGCCTTCGAAATTGAAGCTTCAAGTCGAACATTCCCGCTCGTGCCTCCAAATTCGAATATCTAAAAAACAAAAGACCCGTTCAGGCTCTAGTAGTACATTCAACCAAAACCCTGCTAATACTCAAACAAGGTCATAAAAATTTTCGGATGTACCAAGAAACCACTCAGACATGGTGTAGTGGGAACACAGCCTCTTCTTCTTTTCACGATAGTTATAAGTTTACGGTGGCAGTCCAGGGTTCGAATCCTTGTGTCTGAATGGATTAGGACCAGATTATTATTTTATTTCTCTTTTCATTCCTACTCATCGGACCCGGCGGTATCACCCCACCTCAAAGAAACACTGCTCAGAACAGGAACCCCGCTCACTCAGTGTACATTCAAACAAGATCGATATCTTTTTTTTTTTTGAAAAACTAACAACAGCGCTACATACATACTTGCACCTCGCACCTCCCTCCACCCCAGCTCGCCCGCACCTCTCCCTACCTCGCACCGACCGCACAATGCCACCCACCCATCCCGCGTGATCATAAACCAAAACCCCAGCTCGCCCTCGTTCGCGTTAGTGCTCGTCGGAGGCGATGCGCGTATGCCGGGACTTGAGTTTGCGAGCGCGGCGAGTTGAAAAGGGCGGGGACGAATTTGCGAGCGCACGCATTCGAGCCACGAACTTGCCCGCGCGGGACTCGAGCCTTGGATTCGAGATGCCGGCCGATTTTTGCGAGCGCGGGCTATGGACTTGAATGTCCGTGCTTTGAACCTGCATTTATTTACGAGCGCGTGCATTTGCCGCCGCGGAGCTTCGAGACGTGGATTGCGAGCACGGGCATTGTGATTTGCGATCGATCGAACGTGTGCGGAGCGTGAAAATTCGAGATGCGGTGCACTTTGAGTGCGGGCACTGGCATTCGAATTCGGAGCCAGAGCTGGGGCCTTGGATTTGAGCGCCTGCATGGTGATTTGCGAAGCGCAGGAATTCGGATGCAGAGCCTGGACCTGGACGTGGATGGTGGCAGTGAGAGACAGCGCGTGGAGACGACGCGAGCGTGGGCGGCGAGGGGGCACGGGGCTACGCCTGGATGTGCGGGCGCGGGGGCGCGGGATGTCGAATTGCATTTGCATTACGGGCGCGAGATCCCGGGCTTGATTGTGACGATGGCAGGAATACAGAGACGGCGTGCGCGTACCAGCGGTCAGGCAAGCGCGGAGGGAAGGGACGGGGAGGGACGGCGTAGCGCGCGGGATGAGGGAGGGAGAGGCGCAGGAGAGGAAGTGCATGACGGGCAAGCAGATGGAGGCGGATGGCGCTGATGGCGGGAAAGGGATACGCGGCGGGTGGCGGAGACGGGACCCGGTGCGTGGAAGGGATTGGGGCGAGACGTTGGGGGCGCGAAGCGCGGGCGGCAGAGCGGAGAAGTAGAGGGAAAGATGCAGACGATGATAAAGAGAAAGGAAGGAGGGATGACGGGTGGGTGCGTTGAGAGGGAGCGGCGGAATGAGAGCAGGAAGGACAGGAAGCGGGCGCGAGAGGCGGGAATGAGAGCGGGACGGGGGAGGCCGTGTGGTGGTGGACGAAAGGAGGATAGACGTGGATGGACGATGAAGAGAGGCGGAAGGACGCGGAAAGTGAAGCTGTGAGAGCGCGCCACCCTCGCACAGGCCCACAGAGGAAGTGGATGGGGCGTGCGATGGGACTCGAGGGCGGACGACGCGGCCAGGGTTGCAGCGCGGGGTGGTTGGTGCCGGAGGCGTCGGAGAAGACTGTCGAGGACGGCTCGAAGGACGCGGACCCGGAGAGGGCGGGCCGCTTGGGCGGGAGCGCGACGACAGCATCGAGGCGAGTTGGGGAAGCGGGTGACGTCATTGATGGGGGGATGGCGAACCGATGCACGTTGCCTGTAACGTCGACTTGCTCGACGACCGCAATGGTGGTGAGCTCAGCGCTATCGTAACGAGCTCTCGCAAGTACACCTCAGCAGCCTTATACATACCCCCCAGATTTGCTTCAGGATCTACGCGCCGACACGGGAAGGTTCAACCTTGGTTCAACCTCGGAGCAAATAAAGCCCAGCCAGGAGAGCAGAGGGAATCAGATATGGTGTGCGGCCTCTCATTATTATGTGCTTCGAGGAGGTGTGACTTTTGGAGGTTCAAATCCCTGAATAGACCTTTTCAAAATTCTTACATTCTGTGATGGCAACATGGCCTCTTCTCTTAAGGGTTTTAACGCGATCCTTCAGAGGCAGTCCGGAGTTCGAATCCCTGTGTCTGAATTATACTTTGCCTCCTATTTTCTTTTTCTTGTAACCGCCCTTATACTCATCAACAAAACTACCTAGATGTTTTAGAAAGGAAGTCAGACATGGGGTAGCTGGAACAGAGCCTACTCTTCTCTAATCTGGTGACTCAAGAGGTACTCCAGGGTTTGATCCCCTCTCTCTGAATTTAGGCGGAGATTTTTTTTTCATCTTGTGTTACTAACTTCATTTTCTCACCGAACATACGGTTGAACCCGCTCTGAGGGTTGAATATCCACAGCACAAAGAAAGAACGAGAACCCCGCTCCGTCTACAATTATTCAGACACTAATACTCAAACAATCTCATAAAACCACCCTGATGACTGAAAACATGGTGTAGCGGGAACATAACTTCTTTTTGTATCATATAGATCACATCCAGAGGCAGTCCAGGGTTTGTTACTTTGTGTCCGAGTTCCGGTTGAACGTAATATTCCATTTTCTTATCCCGCAACCGTCCTCCATTCGAACCTCCCCAACTATCCACATCCACCTCAAAAGAAAAGGACGGCCTCACTCAGGTTCTACATTCAAACGCCACCCAGCTGATATTCAACAGCTGATAAAGCCACCTGGATGTACTGGGAAGTAACTGGGACATGGTGTAGTGGGAACACAGCTTCTCTCCTCGTGCAGTAGGAAAACTGAATGTAGGAGGCAGTCTAGGGTTCGAATCCTGTGTCCGAATGAGTGAGCGTCAAAACTACTTTTTTTTCTTCTTCTTTCGTCTTTTTCCATTCGCACTCTTCGCACGCGGCGGTATTATCCCACCTCGAAGAAAGACCGCTTAGAACAGGAACCCCACTCCCTACGAGTCGGCGTACATTCCACCAATACCCATTTTCTTTTGAAAAAACTAATAACAGCGCTACATATTAAGTACTTGCACCTCGCGACGGACTCTCCGCACCCTCCCTCCGCCACTAATCGTCGCACTTCATACCTACCTACCTCGCACCTACCGCATAACACCACCCAACGCCACCTGTACGCATCTCGCGGGATCATAAAATCAAACCCCCGCTCGCCCTCGTTCGCGGCGGGGCGCATGGAGTCGGAATTGCGAGCGCGTGAATTCGGACCTGCACTTGTGAGCGCGGGGATATGCATCTGAAATCTGGATGCGCGCCACTTTGAGAAGGGCTGGGACCTGATGCGGAGTCAAGACGGGACGTAATACGCGTGAAGTTGGAGTCGCGTGACGCGGGGAGTCGAGAGTTGGATTTGAAGTTTGAGATCGCAAGGATTCAGACCTGGACGTGCATTTGCAAGCGCCGAGCGCGGGCATTCGGATTCGAGACTTGGATTTCGGATGTGCTTGTACGGAATTCGGAGGAGTCGGGATTCAGATTCCAGATCCGGATCCGGAGCTGCGGACGACGCAGCCTCGCGCGGGCGCAAGCCTTGAATTTGCGCGGGCGTGAGTCGAGCCTTGAATTGAAATAGGCGTGGATTCGAAACGTGGAGTTGCGCACGCGGGGATTCGGACGCGCGTGAATGACATCATGATTCAAGTGCCCTGAGACTTGGATATGGCAATGAGGATGGAGAGACAGCGGGCGAATACTACGCCCGCGTCAGCGGCGAGGGGGGGGCAGAAGGACGGGACAGGACGGGCAAGGGTGCGTGGAGGGGTCGTGGCGGTGGCTAAGAGCGCACAGGGTTGGGTGGATGAAGAGCGGGCGGGAGGCGGGGAAGGGGACGCTGCGAGCGCGAGGAGGGACGGGCTGTGGATACGAGAAGGGGACGTGCGCGTGGATAGTAAGTGGACGCGGGATGAGCGAGCTATGACGGGCAAGTACACAGGAGAGTGGGACGGGGTGTGAGGTGCGCGGAGGAAAGGCAATGGAATGCGGGTGGATATGGACGTGACACTGCACCACCCCGGGGTCGAGGGGTCCGCATCTTTGCGGTGGGGGAAGCTCGCATGCACCCCCCGCTGCCTGCAGCAGCGGGGAGGCCTCGGGACGTTGCCCCCACCGAAAAGATGGTGGTGGGTAACAGATCACGAGGCCCCCCCTCCATGACAATGTTGCGCAAGGGGTGCTTGATCTCTAGAGCTTTCAATTTGATGTTGAAATAAGCGAGATCACGGATCGCCTACGGAACACCTCGGACTCACAGCCACACCCGCTCTGAGCTGTCAGGCGAATCGCTTACTACCAACTGCTCCGCCCCTCTCGCTCGGCGCACTCCTGGTCGAAGAGCTTTTTACAATCTTTCTCGTGGCTCTGATGAACTATTCGGCTTTAATATCGACATCCTGGCTACTAAGTGAAGACATCACACTAGATGAAGAACCGTCCCCAGCGCCCTGTAATTCTTGTCGGCCGCCAGCTGCTACGTGTCTGCTGTCTCCTCGAGAACCTCATTTTCGGTACGAGGTACAGCCGAGAAAGAATCGTAGTGTGCCGAAGGAAAAGCATTATTTGACAGAGGTGTATGTGCAACATATACAGCCGTACTGTTTGCAGAGTGAGCTAGAGAGATGCCGAAGTGTGAGTGGCTTTGGTGGGCGCAGAGGAGAGAGATGAGTGGCAGACGAGACACGTCGGGTGGCGGGTTGATGGTTTGATGATCATTGCCTTTTTTTTGGGGGGGTGGGTCGTGGGATTTTTTGGCCGATCCAGAGATCGAGCAGCTCTTGATGTTGCGTACCCGATGAGTTCCTTGGTTTGTTCTTGCCATCCTCCTCCTCATCGAAAAGTTCCTCAACCCCGACAGGGTGGGATTTGCGGGCTTGGGAGGTACAGGCTTTAGCATACTCCGGGACACGATTGGCAGCTGCCGCAATTTCGTACCCTGCGGCCTGGGATTTCCTGGCCATCGAGTATAACGCGATGCTCAATGCACGCCGAGCAGGTGCAGATCACCTTCTTGCCCATGGAGCAACTGAGAGGGAAGTGGGCTTCAAAGTTGTTCATTGGCATTTATCTAACTTTCACGCCATCAACCAGTCCATCTGTCAATCTTTCGAGCTCCAATCTTGGTTCAAATCGTCGGTGAATCACACCCTCTGTGTTTACTGATCCCGGCATTTCACGGTCCGAAAGTTAACAGGACAAAATAAGATATGTCATATGGGGAAACACCATGACAAGTGTGGTCACACGCCATTCACACGCCATGAAGCCATTGCCGTGGGACTTGCCTGCTGTGAGAGCTGCGCAGATGTTCGATGCTGGCCCAGGGAGATCATTGCGGGGCACAGCAAGATTTTGGGTGAGGCAATCTGATCTGCTGCAAAAGATGATCGCGTGTTTCTTTCTCACACATGCCAGAGTTTTGATGGATTGTGCAACACCGTGGCCAACGCCGTGGCAAGTGTAGGTTCCATGCCGATCAAATGCCATGAAGCCGAAGCCACGGCACTTGCCCACTGTGTAAAAAAAGGACATGTAGGCAAAAGAGGATGAGCGGCGAAAAAGAGGACAGCGGGCGGAACGGAACAAAGAGGTAATCAGCGGATCTGCTTAAGATACGAGTATGTCCATCTGTCTAACAGAACAGCTGGCAGTTGTGTCAGGCAATAAATCATTTTCATCATGTCTCCTATTGATGGAACACAGCCTTGAGAGACCACATATAACAAGCAGACCTCAGATTTGATACCCATCTCCACAATGCCTCGCCAGTCCACTGTCACGGAAGTTCGCCTTGACAGCATCATAGCCCATTTGACTCCTATAGTAACACTTCTCAATGAGCTCAATGACGCATTCAGCCCTCCATTTGTTCCGACCATTTCAAACACTATTCCGTCCTTGATTAATGCAGTGCAGGTAATAACTTCAAAAGATGGACAGCATAGTAACTCATTGGATATTATAGAATGCGAAGCGGAATAAAAAGGAATGTGCAGAACTCATGGATAACATTCCCCAGATCCTGTATGCGATTATAAACCTTCATATAAAGTCTGAAACAGCTGGGACCCTCCCTCCTTCATTGCTGAACCACGCTGGGAAATTCATGGAGTAAGTCGCATTCATCTGATGAAGACTTTTAAACATATTTCTATGTAGAACTCTTCACAAGATATATATATTTGTTGAAGCACAACAGGATGGAAACAAGATCACGCAACTGTTCCGTAACAATGAGATGAGCAACCTCCTCAAAGACTGTCATGCAGGATTGGATCAAGCAATCAAAGTCTTTGGAGTATGATCCATATCTTCGTTTTCTTGCAGGAGATTGAACAGATACCTTCAGATTAGCACTGGGGCTGCAATGTTCAATGACATCAGCGACATGAAGAAGGCAGCCAATTACATGCATGAGGAATTGCTCGGATTGATTCAAACATTTTCTGATGCCAGTACAATCTCAGATAGATCCTCGGTATGTACACAGTTGGAATCTAACACACTGTAATAAGTTAGAATCAGGTATATCTGGGTGCCAATGACTTGAAGAATAGGTGAAAGGCTAGTTTTATGATTTAACCCCTCCTTATACATTTCTTCAAGTTCAAATTCATTTTCAATGTTGCCGTCAATGCCGAAGATCTTCCATGGTCGTGAATCAGAGTTGGACAACATTATGAAAATGCTCAGCCAGCAGTCACCCAGGATAGCCATTCTGGGAGGAGGTGGAATGGGCAAGACAAGCCTTGCAAGAGCAGTCCTCCATCATGCAGATACATCTGTCCAATTTGAACACAGATTTTTTGTCAGCGCAGAATCTGCAACCACCAGCCTTGAACTTGCTGCACTCATTGGACTACATGTTGGACTGAGTCCTGGCCAAGATCTCACAAAGCCTGTTGTCCAGTATATTTCAAAGAAACCATCTTGTCTCCTGATTTTGGACAATCTGGAAACAGTGTGGGAACCAATACAATCTCGAGGTGGAGTTGAAGAATTCCTGTCCCTGCTTACAGCAGTGAAACATCTTGCATTGATAGTATGTCTGCAGCCATGATTTCAATTTGTTTCACTGATATCCAACAGATCACAATGCGAGGAGCTGAGAGGCCAGCCAAAGTTCGATGGACTCATCCATTTATATTACCTCTGCAACCTGTCAGATGAAGCTGCACAACAAACTTTCATAGATATTACAGATGGTGTGTATGCAACCGAGGACATAAGCCAACTTCTGCGATTCACAGATAATATGCCTTTGGCAGTGGATCTTATTGCCCATCTGGTTGACTATGAGGGCCTGATAAATGTCTTGGCTCGGTGGGAAACTGAGAAGACATCTCTGCTTTCTGTGGGCTATGATCGAAAATCAAATTTGGATACATCCATCAGCCTCTCTCTCTCGAGTCCCCGAATCACATCTGATAGCAAGGAATTATTGAGTCTCCTGTCAATTCTCCCCAATGGACTCTCTGATGCTGAACTGGTCCAAAGTAATCTTCAAATTCCTAATGTTCTTAGTTGCAAGGCTGCATTACAGGCCACTTCATTGGCATATCAAGATGGCAACAAACGACTTTTGTTACTGATGCCTGTGAGAGAACATATCCAGCAGTTCTTGCCTCCCTCCCAGTCCCATATACAGTCGCTTCACAAGCATTTCTATTCAGTTTTGGAGCTATACCAGAAATACAATGGAGAGCAGCTGCAGCCTGTGATGGATCAAATAACCTCAAATCTCCGAAATCTGCAAGAAGTATTGCAACGATGTTTATCTGAGAATGATCTGAATCTTGCAGATACAGTGTACTGTATATTATGTCTGAACTCATTCTACCGAGTAACTGGACGTGGTCATATACCGCTGATGGATTCCATTAAACCTATTTTGCCTCACCCTTGCAATCACCAGCTGGAGATACAATTTCTCACTGAAGTTTTGAAATCATATGGACATTACCCCTCCCACATGTTGGAAAAAATGATAGCTCAGGAAGTATCTCACTTTCAATGTCTCAGTGATCCCCTTCTTGAGTGTGAGTCCTATGCATTCTTTGAGCCACTGTTTGTCTTATATGACTCTTGTTGATGCTAGCCAGATTCTATCATGCAGCAGGAATCCATTTCTTTAACTATAAACTGGATTCACTGCAAGCTATGGTATTTTATCAAAAGGCACTAGAATTGTCAAAGTTGTCAGGAGACAGCAATCAGTGGTGTAGTGTTCTACTAAGTCTTGCTTGGCTCAAGCACCAAACTGGAGATCATTATACTGCCCAAGAACATGCCAGTGAGGCACAAAGGCTTTCAAAATTATCAGCAAACTTGTATCAGGAGGCAAGTGCATATTGGGTTGGAGCTTCATGCTCCAAGCGACTTGGGGACTACCAGAAGAGTATGGTTCAACTCCACAGAGCTAGACAGATTGTTGTCCTTTGTGGCCTGTGTGGAGGAATTCTTGATCATGAGATCACACTGACCCAGGCAGAGATCCATCGTATGAAATCTGAATATGCTCAAGCCAGAATGCTCAACAGCCAGCTAGTTGAAACCATTTCGCCTGATCATGATGCTTTCTCCTATGCAATATCACTTCTCAATATTGCCCACATTGACACAAGAATTGGTGGGGATACAGCAGATGTGTACCAAAACTTGAACAAAGCAAAAGATATTTTCAGCAGTTATGATTTTCTAAGGGGATATACCAACTGCAGCATGGCTCAGGCAGATGTCGAACTCAGAGAGGGGAATTTCGACTTGGCAAAGGCGAAATTCCAGGAATGCCTCCATTTGGCCTGGGGAACAGACAATGAGGCTGAATCTTTCTGCTTGGAAGGACTTGCTAATGTCAAAGCTTGGCAGGCAATTGGATCACAACACATATGGGCAGTGGTATATGTGGGGCATGCCCACAAATCCCAGGATAAACTGGCACTTCACAAGGCACTTCTGTTTCTAGGAGATGTGTTCAGTGCTCACAAGGATGAAGAGACAGCATTGAGTCTCTATACGGTGGCCCTGGAGGGATTCACCCACATGGATGTTCATTGCAGCCGAGCCCAATGCATGCTCTGTCTCGGAGATCTTGCAATTAACCAAGGAAATACCTCTGCAGCCATTGCCTACTGGAAGGCAGCTCGGCCACTGTTTGAGCAGTCATCGCAGGCCAAAGATGTAGCCCAAATTGACTCCAGGCTTGCTAACATCGAAGAGGCTCATCAGGAAGCCCTTGTGAAACTCACAACCTTGCAGCCACCTGTCCAGTTTTTGCAGCAGCTGTCCATCTCCGGAGAAGAAATGTCAAAGGCCGAAAAGGGGAAGATTTAGATTATGAGGATCCTGAAGATGGCCCGGTTCCTGTTCTAGTAAGATGTTCAGAAAGAAGTACTCCTGCTTTATGTCACTGCCTCGTATTTGTGTATTTCCATCTGTATGTTCAAGTTATATTTATTTTATATCAGCGAGGAAAACACAATGAGAAAGTGCATAGCTTTGTCACCACATGACATAGTCATTGAAAAATGTGCAGTGCGACAGGTTGGTTTACTACCTTGATCTCCTTGATGAATTCGCCACAAGTAGCGGATCCACAAAGATGACGGATGCCAGTCTGCACTCAATTCTTGCTGGAGATCCCGCTGAACATGGCATATTGATTAAATTTTATTTCGTGGAGGGGAGACATGAAATGAACAACAGAACTGAACCTCCGTTGATATGCCTGCGGGGAGAGTAAGTGGGGAAGGAGGGGAGAAAAGGGGGTAAGCGCGGCCGCAAGAATAATATTGCGAGGTTGGTTCTGGCCAGGTCAGAACTTAAAACGCAGCGACGGTAGCGAGAGAAGACTGCAGCGAGCGCGGAGGCTGCTGAGGACGATGAGGATTATGGAGGACGGACGAAGATGACGTAGGGCGTAATAACGAGGGTAATAGAGTAGAGGCATAATTTTTAAAACTCAAGTATAAAATCGATGAGAACTTGTCTGTTTTTGTTGTGGTAACACTTCGAATATTTAATGAACGGTCAAGAAATTTTTTCATATCGGTGTGTCTCGGGGTATACGAATCTACCGTACAGTGATCCACCGGTCACTGACACACCACCGGTCACTGAAACACTTTTTTTCAAGCTCTCTGCTGGTCATACTGGGCTCACCCCTAGTTCATATTGCAGTACCATACATAAAAACACTTCCCCTCAAGTCTGATAGCTCATAACTAGTGAGAGGAAAGAGGAATGCCCCAGATCATTTCCTGATTTGGCAGGGCAGGCAATCCACCACTCACTGAAACAAGTGGATTTCGGCTGTTGAGCACTCAATTTCTCTTCAATAAATCTAAAAAAATTCAAGGACCAAGGTATAGCATATATAATACATTTGAGTGCTTCAGAATTCCAGAAGATATCATAACATCATAGATATCAGCTCGATGCCTTGATTTGTTTCAGTGACCGGTGGATCACTGTACATAATTCGAACTGTATGGAAAGTTGGTGGTAAATCACCCAAAGTTCATAAAATATCATAGAATATTACTGGTTGGCTCCTGTACCAGCCGGGTCGTTGTCGAACAGTAGCGAGTTGTTGTCGAACAATCGAAGGTGTAAGTTCGCACTGATTTAATGTGTGCAGGAAGGTGCGGCGATTTTGTATCACCTGTCGAAGTTGAACCAACCGTACAGCCACTTTAATCGTTGTTGAATCCCGCGTCCGTAGCGTTCCCATGTGTATCACCGTGTGGCTCGGCCAATTGCCCTGTCTCCTGTCTCCTGGCGTTTTTTCTGATCCGGACACTTTTATTTCATTGGCACACCTTTCCT
>JARGYA010000659.1:0-63723 GCA_029204335.1 Mycena vulgaris
AACAACTCAGTCAGTCCACGGCGCAAGCTGCATTTATTGTGGATTCGATCCGCTTTCCTCTGAGGGCGTGTGGCTGAATCGAACGAGATGAGAGCGACGCCATACAAAGTACTTGAATTTCATGAACAAGTATGAGGGTGATGAGCAATTTCACCATACCAACTTGTGAGGAGGCGCTGGCCAGCGCTTACATTTCGAAAAGAAGTCGTATATTTGACGCCCGCGCAGTTGAATTCGCCAATCTTGAACTATCCGGGAGCTGTAACCCGGTTTCTCTTCCATGTAGACAATGACAGGTGGGATTGAAGTTCCGTGTTCAGCGCAACAATTCAGTCAGTCCATGGCGCACGCTGCAATTCTCATGGATTCGATCCGCTTTCCTCTGAGGGCGTGTGGCTGAATCGAACGAGATGAGAGCGACGCCACACAAAGTACTTGAATATCATGAACAAGTATAAGGGTGATGAGCAATTTCACCATACCAAGTGGGGAGGCGCTGGCCAGCGCTTGCATTTCGAAAAGAAGTCGTATATTTGACGCCCGCGCAGTTGAATTCGCCAATCTTGAACTGTCAGGGAGCTGTAAACTGGCTTCGCTTCCACACAGACGACAACAGGTGGGATCGAAGTTCCGAGTTCGGCGCAACGACTCTGTTGAAAATGTCAAAACCGAGCGCTACAGCCCTGCCAGTGATCACCTGATTCTCGGCAAATGGTATATAACAGACGGGATAGGGCAGTTGCTACAACATCGAGAGCTTCGCCATGAAGAATATTCTCTCAGTAATCGTTGTTCTTGCTGCCGGTGTCGTCTCCACACTCGACGCTAAACCAGCACTCGGTGTGGTACGCACCCAAACTGTTTTTCTGTCCAATACGTATGTAGCGCGCTAACTTTTTGCATTGCAGACACGCACGACCGAGACGTGCGGAGACCCCACCCTTGCCGTCCCTTTTTATAGGGCGTACAACCCCACCGTCGCCCATCATGCCTACGGCATGGACCTCGCCAGCATGCTGAAGACCAGCCCATGGACCTACCAAGCACTTGCCGCGTTCGTCTTCGCCACCCAGGAGGAGTCTACCATTCCCCTCCACCAGATGGTCAATCCGACTACATTCGACAGAATCTACACGATCAACACCACCGAAGTGAGCGTATTGGAGAAGAATGGATACGGACCAGCGGTTGTAGAGCCGTTGTACTACATCTATCCCACACAAATCTGCGGCAGCGTCCCATTTTACCGGCTCTCCAAGTTGGCATTGCACGACCACTTCTTCACCGCCTCGGAGACAGAGCGGATTGTGTACATTGATTCGCAGGGATATGCTGATGAAGGGATAGCCGGATATGTTTTTGCTCCGGAGCCAAGCCAGTGCTAATGCACTCATATTGCCTGTGAGCTTTATTACAGCTTACATTATTAGGAGTCCTAAAAATTATCTTTAGACTCGTTCTTACGGCTCCGTTTGTCCATTGTAAAACCCAGAAATCCCCTCGATGATGTCTTTGACGTGGGGGAGTCCTGTGGGTTTTTTGGGAATGAAACCTATCCTTTTGCAGACATGAATTTCCTTCTGGGGCTGCTATTTATGCCCCTATCTATCTTGAGTCATTTTGCTTTTCTCTCTGCTTGCGGGTCCATTTCCTCGTTACTCTTCGTTACTCATAACTTGCGTGTAATTTGTATGGCAATCATATCATCAAAAACCAGAAAATTATAAGTGGTAAATAAGTTGAGGAATGGGAACCCGACGCACCCAGGTCCGCGGGGAGGCGAGCAAGCGCTGCCGCGAGCGCGGGGCGCGCAACTGGAACGAGACGCCCGAACGCGGTGTCGCCGCCGTCCTGCCTTGCTGCGCAGTGTCGAGCATGGAGGGCCCGCTGAACAAGGTGGCTGCCTGCGCTGAACGATGCGAACCACGGAGCCCCGTCCTCACGCGACCGCCAAGTGTGACGAGCGCGCAGATGCGACGGCGCAGCGACCGGACCGCACGCAGGCAGTGAACGCACGGGGGATACAGCGGCACAGGCGTTGTGCGGCGAGCGGCAGGCGTTGTGCGGCGAGCGCGGGTCATCCTCGCCGAAGTGAACCGGGGGCGCGTGGTTCCTCGCGAGGTGCGAGGGTGATGGGCACGCGAGTACGGGATGGAGCAGCGCCCAGCGGGAAGCCCGGGTGCGTCGCGAGTGCTGGCGGCTGCGTCGAGTCTCGGGGATGGCGTGCTCCGAGCATTCGTGGTGCGGGGATACGGAGGTGCTAGCTGGCGAGCTGGGGGAGAGATCCTTTTGCGCGCTGCGCGCAGCGCGAGTCCCCCGCATAAGGACCACTTGCTATAGTCAATCCGTAGTCTCTGAATAAATTGTGTTGCGGTTGACCTGTGGGAAGGCATTTAGCACACATGAATGAATGCTCTGCAGGAGAACTCACCGGCGTGGATTGATGTGTAGCATTCCCGGGCTCAAGCCGTACCCGGCAGACCGCGGTGAGTCGCGACGAGAATCTGACATGAACCCAGGCTTGGTGAGTCGAGAAAACCGGAATTCAAATCTACACATTGACCACAGACAAGGGATTCGGAGAATGGCGCTGTGTTGAAGCCCAACAGATCGGAAGCGCCGCGACATTGAAGTCAGGTTAGTTGGTTTGTGGAAATGGAATGAGAGTGGGGACGTCGCACTTGCACGATTTATATGAATACCATTGACCAAAAGACATTTTGAGCAGGGATATCGGAGCTGAAGCGCCACTGGTCCTGTAAAATGAAGAGATAGGTCAGCGAGCAGAAATAGTCAGGATGAAATGGAAAGAAGAGGAGATATGTAGAGTAAATGGGCTCGGTGCTCACGGTGCTCTCTTTTGATCCTACGACTGGAAACAAAGTGAATAGAAAATAGAACTTGCCACGGTTTGAATTTTAACTCGCTTTCAAGACCCTCGGAAATCCTCTATAATAAGACTCAGGAAATATTGTAGCTGGATACATACCTGATCTCGTTGAGGAAACCTTCGGGGTTGAGCCCGAGGTCAGGACCAAGACTATTTCGAGATAATCTCGGTGCTCGCCTCAAGTTGGAATCTGGCTCGAGTCAGAACACATACAACCTGAAATACAAAAAAGCATCCTGACCTCAAATGAAATGCGGACAACTTCAAGCATAAGAATCGTTTAGGTACGAAAACATAGTCTGGAAAGCGCTGTGAATGAACTGAAGGTTAATACAGATTACAACAATTACACACCTTCGCGATGACACCACGCAGTGGTGACTTGCTGCAGAAGACGGTACAACCCGCGGTGAAGTTGGAATCACGCTAGATGTCAAAACGGTTAGCGTGGGGGAAATCTGGACAAGGAGCTGAAATTCTGACGGTCAAAACATATACACCAGCCAATTCAAGTGCCTGAGGATCCTATTCGGAAGTAAGTAAAAGAATCGGAGCGATATCAGTTCAGCGTCCTCCGCGATGGTCACACTAGACTCCAAGGCAGTCTCTGCATTGAGTTAGGGAAAATGCGAGATGATAACCAGCCACATACCTCCAATGAAACGACCCCGAACACCTCTCGGCCCGAAGCCGTCTCGAGTTGAAGTTGATGAAGGACGAGGCTGAAATCAAAGTTACCCCTCGGTCATAACAAGGCAAAATAAACTCCCGACATACCGGAAATAAATCCCAGCCCATGTCTGGGAGTTCTATGGGTAAAATACAGATTTAAAAGTAAAAGCACGGAATACTAACTCACGGTGGACGGTCGGGACTTTGAAGACATCTCCGAGATGCCCGAGATTCAACCGAATCTGAACAAATATTCAACGGGATGGGCCAAGAACCATTCAAGGAAGAGAGTAATTACCATGAAGCCATGATACATCAACCATGGAGTTGAATGCAAGATACCTTGACCCGAGTTAATTCATCGCGAACCAACAGGTAAAGAGTGCTCAACGGAACTTCAAGTTGTTTAATCCAACAGATGAGTCTCTCATCTACTGCCATGCGCACCAATGCCATTAGCACTGAATGGATCTTTCTTCTTGCGCGCTCGCGGCTTCACCAGCATCGGGATCTGACCTGATCCTCCTCCGAGTCGCTCAAATCCGCTCAGATTCTCTCTGGACTGCAACTCTTTTACCCGGCGCCGTCGCAATTCTCCGAATAAGCCTTTCCAGATCCAAGGGAGGGCTGTCACTCGGGCTCTTGGCGTGGACTTGTCTCAAATTGAACTTAACCTGCTTTCTCGGAAGTCGGAATAAGTATTGGTATCACTGAGGAATTGGAGCTCAAAACGCTCGAACTTGGCTCAGAAATGTATGGGCCCGAAAATACTCTGGCTCACTATATGCGTCAATTGAAGTCAGCTCCGACACAAGCGGTCTTAATTTCGGTATTCAAACGGAAACTGCACGCGCAGTCTGTATATCAAACACTGCAAGAGGACCAAGAGACGGCCTGTAGTATCTCAGGGCGTGAAAAACTATATGCATAAAAACTCCCTATCTTCCGGCCTTCTTCCTACTTGAGCAATGGAAACATCCTGTCGAGTTCTCGGGATAAGTATCCGTATCACCCAGGTCAGCACATTCGAAGTTTGCTCAGGAACAGATACCTCTTGCCTAGGCCCCAAACTACTCTTAGCTCCTACGTCGATTGAGTTTTACTCCGACGCAAGCGCTTTACACTGGTGGTCTTCGATTCCGGATTCACACTCGGACTGTACACTCTGTGTATCAAAGGCTACAAGAGAACCAAGAGACGGGCTGTATCATGTTGAAGCGCCGAGAATGACATGTCCAGACCTTCGCGCTTTCTTCCGATGCTCTCGCGGCATTTTAAATTTCGTTCGGAGGTCTGCGGACCTCGTCATCCACACCTCTCCTCCGAGTCCTAGTCGCTCAGATCTACTGCAACTGCCCTCTGGCCTGAAACTCTTTCCCCGGCGCCGCTGCACTTCTTCCGAATGAGGCTTTGCAGACCCCGCTGAGGAGTGTCACTCGGGCATGCCGCACTATGCGCGGACTTTTCTCAAATTGAACTCAACTTGCTTTCTGGGGATGTGTATTGATGTCACTCAGGCAGTGAAGCTCCACCACATGCAAAGTTGGCTCAGAATTTGAAGCAGAAGCCTATACTGGGCCCGAAAATGCTCATAGCTCCTCTCCGTCCATCGAAGTTGTCTCCGACGCAAGCTCTTCACACTGGTCTTGAATAAATAAAATCGTATTCAGGAACCAAGCTGGGACTGCACGCAGGCATGCACTACAACCTCCCAGGGACCAGAGACGGCCTGTATATTTACAGGTGACAACTCACCCATAATTTGCTTAAGATTCCATCTCAGGCTCCAGGCCTTCTTTCTTCCTGTGCTCTGCCCCTTGAATCACTGGCATGCCGTGCAATTTTGGTCTTTTCCACGTGAGTCGACAGCTTCCTTCCTTGGTGTCGGGATGATCCTTGTCCGTTTGTCGACAATCGAAGACATTTTTGGAACCAATTCCGTCCAGGCCGTGTTATTCTCGGTTCGCCCCGGAGGTTTGCACGAACAGAGATGTTGTGTGACTGAACCCAAATAGACATATCGTTACGAGCGGGTAGCTTTCACAGTTCCCGCTTACGGGTTGTCGCACGCGAACAGCCACCGGGCTAGTGGTGGCAAGGTTCGGTTCAGAAATTGGTTCGAACTGGAACCGGACCGAACTGAACGCGGCGTTCAGGTTCAAGGTTCGGCAAATAGAGGTTCGACGTTCGCGTCCCAGAGACTTTTTCTGAACGCGTCCGAACGCGTCGGATGCCGAACGCGCACGTGTTTTTTGGTTGAGAATATAGTCCTTTCGGCCGAGAATATGATGGTGGAAAGGTCCGGATACGTGAGTCGGAGATATCCGGGAAGCACCGCCCGATTGATCGGCGCCACTTATTTTATGTAATTCACGTGTCTTGCTCCCGAATCTCACTGTGTCTTGCTATGACCATTGACTCCGCAGCCTGAAGCACTGCGCACTCTCTGCTTGAAATTAGGTTGGATTTTGAACATTGTTAAAATACATTCAAGACATTCAATGACTGGCAGGTATTAACTAGGCCTGTTCGCCTCCGTCAGGAATAAAACTCGAGTATCTATCTCTCTGCTCCACCCCAAGGCCGCCCGTGCGCTTTCCCGACCCTAGACATGGTTTACGTCCTCCCAATTGCCAGATTTTTTGTTTTAAATGCTCCGTTAGGGAACGGTGGGTCTCACTGGCAGCCATAATTTTCCAAATTCCCCCGTATATACTACAGGTTGCAGGGTCCCTCGCCCTCCACTGCGAAATTTTGTGTTTTAAATGCCCCTTAAGGAGCGGTGCGTCGCACTGGCAGTTATAATTTGCGAATTCCACGGACCACGCTGCCCTTATAAAGGGGCATATTCGACATCCACCAGCCATCGTACTCCCCCTTCGATATCTCTATCCCAAATGGCCAGTTCTGACCTTGGATGCACTCAAAACGCAGACAGCTCCCTCCGGGACGCCTCTGAGATCGATTTCTTCTACGACGTCGACAACACGGCCCCAATGGTGGGTCCCTTGTCCTCCAATCCCTCTGCCCCGCTTTATCCCCTTTTCACCAGTGTTCATCCCCTTCGTCGCGTGGCGGGTTCCCGACGCTCGTCTCTTCGTCGCTCTTCTCGTACCTTTCGCCCATCAGCTCGTGCCAAGGACCCCAACAATGCCGAGACCGTTACCAACACTGGAGGCCATATCAGCGCTAGGACGATTGCAGCGAAGCACATCGATACTCTTCTTGCCGAGCTGGATGCTGATTTTGGATATGATGCTGAAGGCAAGGATTCTGAAGCAGACGAATAATTATTAGTACAACACACTTGTCGCGTTGATTATTTTACGCTCGTCAAAAAAAAATGGCGTTCGGTTCTGCGTTCGAACGCCATTGAACGCCGAACTGAACGCGCTGAACCTGAGCGCCACGTTCAGGTTCGGCGTTCGGCATTTACCCGAACCGAACACCAGGTTCAGGTTCGGCGTTCAGGGAAAAGGGCCCTGAACCTGAACCGAACCGAACCTTGCCAGCACTACACCGGGCGGGCATAGCATCATTGCCCTCCGTATAGCTTTATAAATATCTCGGTCCACGTCGTCACTCAGCTCCACTCCCCCATGCCAGATCGCTTCAGAAAGTGGGTTCGTGGCCTCCGCCCAGAGAGCAGACCGTCTTCGCGAGCATCCGCCCCGGTTCCTGCCTCTACCCCGCTACAACCCGAGCCGCCGAGCGTTGATCCGAAAGCGACGAGCCCAGCGAACGCTGCGATCGACAACCTCACCGTCGCACTTGGGCTAGTCCAACAGGTTGCAAATATCGTTCGAAATGTCCCATTTATCGCTCCCGCCGCCGCTCTCATGTCCGAGCTCCTGAAAGTATACAAAGTGCGTTGCAAGTATTATGACCCTTCCGCCTTTCCTAACAGGCTCTCATTCCAGGAGGTCAAGGACACAGATGACAAGCGAGCCGTCCTTCTCGCCAATATCACCGGGTTGGCCCGCGATCTTTGTGGTACCATTCTGCGGATGGAGGCCACAAACCATGTCGACCTTATTAGGCGCCTCAAGGCGGATATTGAAGCATACGCTGAGTGGGCTTTCCGCTCCGTTTGCTGGTATGATTAGCTCAATCGGGATTTGATACAGACTACTCGGGAAGGCCTCCAGGTTCATCAGACAATGTGATAACCAAGGGATCACCAAGCACGTTGCAGCCCGAAATGAGTTGGGCAGCGAAATGAATGCCCTCAATCGAGAGCTGGACTCGTTTGGAGCCAGCTTCAGGGTAAATACGAAACACATCCAAAACATTTTCGCCCTGACGGCTCTAGACCAACCGCTTGGTGGATCTTGCACTAAATTAAAGTGTAAACACACGAACATTGGACAGGGTTCATGACATGGCATCAGCAAATTCTTCCTGGCGGTTAGAAAAGCACATGCTCATTCGGATATAGTCTCAAAGGAAAACTCGAAGAGTGGGCTGGCATGCCCAGACATGAGGCAGAAGCAACTGGAAACCCTGGAGCTTCGCCATAAAGGTACCGGACACTGGCTTCTGGAAGGCAACAAGTTCACTGAATGGCAAGACAATCCGGGATCACTCTGGATTCGGGGGGCCTGTAAGTGGCTCCGTGGTCTGTCACACTCAGCTCTAATTCAGGAGTAGCGGGTGCGGGAAAGAGTGTGCTCAGGTAGTAATTCTCAGAGTAGTTTTCTGGGCTATCTCTGACCACCAATATTATTGCTCTACAGTCATCAGCGAACTTATTGACAGTCAAAGGGATTCAAGGACCTGGCCGGTTCCTCTCCTCCCACTGCCATTGCATTTTTCTACTTTGATTCCAAGGATAAGCAAGGGCAGGCCGTCGACAGTGCCCTCCGGCGCATCATTCTACAGCTGTCCGCCCAATCTCCAAATCCCTACAAGGCTCTGGAAGAGCAGACAAATCCAAGTCCAACGGACAGACCTTGCCCACCTATCAGGAGCTTGAGATGATGCTTGAAGCACTGCTTCTGGAATTTGGTGGCACTTACATTGTCCTCGACGCACTCGATGAGTGCCAACAAGGCGATCAACGGCGACTCGTGGACTTTGTTTCAGCACTTCGGAAATGGACGCAAACTCCGCTGCACCTCTTGCTCACTAGCCAGCCCCGCCTAATCTCACAGAAGCCTTTGATGATGTAACCTGCATCGAGCTCGAGTCTGATCTCACCGAGGAGGACATCAGACTTTTTGTTGAAAGCGAACTCCAGAGGTTGGAACCCTGGGCCAGCCGCGCCGCCGATCTAGTTGTGAGCAAGAGCAACGGAATGTCAGTTTCATTTTTTTATTCAAAGTGGGAGGTCATTCACTTATTCAAATGTTCCAGGTTCCGAATGGCTGCATGTCTCATTGTTGAAACTTCCCACTGCCCATGGGAAGATAAATTGGACAAGACACTTGACAATCTTCCAAATGATCTGTTCGAGATCTATGATCGGTTTCTCCAGGCCATTCGGCCGGAGCACCTTCTCTATGCACAGGCAGCTCTCCAGTGGTTCGTCTTCTCCCAAGAAGAACTTACTCTGGAGAAACTTGCAGATGCCGTTGCGTTCCCCAACACAATACATTTACAAGCCAAGTCGACGTGGAGGGAACAGGCTCACGATTCCTAAGTGGTTGGAAGGACTGGTCACTTTCACTGGGTTCTTTGTGGTGCTGGCTCATGCGTCGGTCCAAGACTACCTCCCTACGCGATTCACAGATAAATTTGGTTGTGATTTCAGCGCCGGCCTCTCCTATACCTTCATTGCGCGGACATGCATAGGGTATTTTCTCCACTTTTCTGATCATCCTTTGGAAGAAGATGGGCTTCCGGGCTATCCATTGGCGCAATACGCAGCAAATCATTGGTATCACCATCTTTTGCATTCACATGACCGAACCGTGCTCTTTGGCCGAGCAATGCAACTTCTGGAAGACGGGAGCAACCAGTACAATGTTTTAAATCGGGCAGCCGATTGGCCGCAAGCATCACCTTTAAATTTGTGTTCCGAAAAAGGATACATTGAAGGGGTGCGCGCGCTGCTTGAAACCGGTGCCAACATCAATCTGCAGAGTGACTTGGGCAACCCGTTGCAGGTGGCATCCTGGGAGAGCCACACAGAGATTGTGTGCCTCCTCCTCGAGAGCGGGGAAAATGTGAATGCAACAGGTGGAGAAGATGGAACCGCGTTACAGACCACGGCCAGGAAAGGCCACATCGAGATTGTGCACCTCCTCCTGGAGAACGGTGCGGATGTGAATGCAAAAGGTGGACACTACTATGGAAGCGCATTGCGGGCCGCGTCCCGATGGGGCCACACAGAGATTGTGTGCCTCCTCCTCGAAGCCGGCGCGGATGTGAACACACCGGTAAACAATGCAACCGTGGCGCACCGGTACCTACGCACAAACGTTCTGCTCCTCCTCTCCAAGAGCGGTGCAGAGATGAATTTAATTCGTGGAGAATATGGAAGCCCATTGCAGGCCGCGTCCTTGTATGGCCACACAGAGATTGTGCGCCTCCTCCTCCAGAGCGGTGCGAATACAAATGCAATTGGTGGAGATATAAGCCCGTTGCAGGCCGCGGCCGGGAGAGGCCACATCGAGATTGTTTGCCTCCTCCTGGAGAACGGCGCGGATGTGAACGCGACGGGTGGAGAAGATGGAACCGCATTGCAGGCCGCGGCCGGGAGAGGCCACAGAGATTGTTGGCCTCCTCCTAGAGAACGGTGCGGATGTGAAGACAATCGGTGGAGGTGTGCTGCAGGCTGCGGCCAGCGGAGGCCACATAGAGATTGCGCGCCTCCTCCTCGTGAATGGCGCGGATGTGAACGAAATCTGTAGAGTGTATGGAGGTGCATTGCAGGCTGCGGCGAGGGGAGGCCACATCGAGACTGCGCGCCTCCTCCTCGAGGAGGGCGCTGATGTGAATGCAAGGGATTGAGACGGTGGAACTGCGTTGCTGGCCGCGGCCAGGGGAGGCCACATCGAGATTGTGCGCCTCCTGGAGAACGGCGCGGATGTGAACACAAGAGGTGGACCCTACAGAAGCGCATTGCAGGTCGCATTTCGGAGCGGCCACACCGACATAGTAGATCTTTTGTTGGAGAGAGGTGCCGTTGACACAAGATTTGAATCGTCCGACTCGGACACAGAGTCAGTTGAAGAGTCCGACTCGGAGATGGAGCCGCTCTCAGAGCGAGTGTCGAGTGTGCTTCACGGGACCCCAGATTCCCAACGTTCAATCTTGCAGTAATTCGAGAATCGTAGGATAATTGCTTCAGAAGTACTATCACGCGCTGGGAACCTGGGCACCTTAGGGGTTTTGGCCTGTTAACAGCTCCTTCGAGCCTGATTTTGATCATCCCAAGGCACTAAATTGTAGGCGCGCATCTTGTGAAAAATTTGAGCATATTTGAGGACCATTTGGTGGCATTTTGGGTGTACTGGGAATTTATTTCGGGCGGAACTCCCGAAAAGGCAATATACGGGGAACCTGGGCACCCACACAAATCCATTGTTGCCGTCTCATTCGGTACCCTCGCGGTGTATAATATTGTTCAGGGAATCCAAACAATGGATTTTAGGTATTAAAAGGCTACACAGGACCTAGGGAAATGGTTGGACTGGGTGCTTCCGATGACAGACCCGTGCGACGGTATCTATTGCAGGCAACTTCATAAGAAGGATATGGACATACCTGGGCCCGCCTTTCCACTCCTGAGTCAAACTGCCGAGAACCCGGCATTTAGACATTGGTACCAGACAAAATACGGTATTTTGAGGCGTTGACGGCAGTGAGAGAGGTCTCAAGCATATAAAATGGCCGAATAGCTGGGAAACTGAAGTTTCATCCATCATGATGAACCAGGTAAAGTCCTAGACCCATATCACCAAAGCGTCGTTTGATATACACGTTGCGAGGGTGGGGTAGTTGGAGGCACATCCCGTTCATTCATGAAGCTTTGGATGGAAGAGAGCGAGTTTATGGAGATTTTTGGTATGTGAGAACCGAGCACGAGACATGGCGAGCAGAATGAGCCCAAGAAGTCGTGGATTGACCAAGGATTGGTGGAGAAATGGGAGAGATCGCTGGTCGGCGTTAAGAAAACGATATTCTCACCCTCCCACCGGCGATCAAACAAAGGACAGCTTTCGATCGGCGCATCATTCCGCCTCGAAATTTGACATGCAAGGGCGCTAGGGGTCGTACTCCCTCCCACAAGTCCAATAGCTCAACATTTAGTACTATTCATCATTATATTTGGCAAGTGCCCAGCTTCCTAGTCTGCCCAGGTTCCTAGTCACTGATAGTAGTACCTTGTAAATTGTATCCAATGTTCAGCTCGAAGAGAAAATGCGCCATGGAGGCAATTTTAATTCCAAGTTTGACCTCAAGTTGGTCAGGTAGGACCAAGAAATATCTAGAGTTGCCGCCGTAAACGTGTCGAGAGATCGAAATAATCCGCCCCGTCAGAGTCTGAGCAGAGGAGGATGCAATCACCGGCTTTTTTGCCTGGAGGTGGATGCCTGCGAAGGATGTGAAACGCTACCGCTTTCGAAAGTTCGAGCGGCACACTTCAACTCTTGGTGTGTGAGACTCCGAACTACGTGTGCTCGGCGCCAGGTGCACAAGGAACAGGTGAAGTAGGTGGTTGGTATGCTGGATCCAGTTCAAGTTGACGCTGCGCCCACGATGCCGAAGACAAAAAGATTGCAGAGACTGATATTGCGGCTCTCGACGCAGGCGGCACAGAAGGCAAGAGGCATGTGTGTTGCTGCTTGGCATGAGCGTTGATGCATGATGATGTGGTCGGCCGAAAGTCCCAGTGAGTTCTAGAGAATTCAAGTTGGAACCAGCGAGGGAGCTGACAGGGCCGCCGGCCTTGGTGGATCTCGTCCATCTATTAGCGCTGCTGGCGCCATAGAATCCCGACAGGCAGACAGTCGAATGTGTAGCGCAAATAGATTTCATTGGAACGTAGTGCTTACAGTCATACGGGGGACGAAAATGGTGGAAGAATCGCTACGTCGGAAGGAGAGGCCCTCCCTGCGTTGCGTGAAAGTGGGCGGGAGATTACATAAACAACATCAGCTTCGCTCCACCGTCGCACAGGCGCCCACTGACTGCACCTCGCGCCACGCCACATGTCCGCGGCGCAGCCGGCCGCGTTCAGTGCCCACCGCTCTTCCGTGCTCCGCGCAGCTCGATCCGCGGCAACCCGCCCACCGCCTCCCTGCGCGAGCGCTTGATCGCCTCCGCCCCGTATCCCCGCGGCGGCGCGCGGATCTATCCGACACCGACACGGGCGGGCGCAGACACGACAGCGCGGGACATGGGGCGCGTCAGCGACGCAGAACAGGCTCGCACGCCGCATCCCGCACCAAGCATCTGGGAACGCTGCGAGCGCACGAGCACCGAGGATGCTGCCGCACGACCGCCGCACGACCGTCATGCGCCCACCCGCACCTCGGATGCGCAGGAAGAGGAACAGGCGGTGGACGCGCGTGGGATCGAGGACAGAACGGGCGCGCGCGGGGAAGAAGAGGTGAAGGGGGACAGGGGGGAGGGGGGGGGGAGGGCGGAGAAACAGGGCGAGAGTGCCATGGGTATGAAGCAAAAGGAGGAGATGGAAGGGAAGGAAGAGAAGGAAAGAGGAGAGAGGGAGCGATTGCATACATCGCACCCCCACCCCCCGCGCCCGCCGATGCCGCGCTGAACGTCCACGCATCGTGGTCACCGCCCGGGCCGTCCACAGCACCCAGGCACATCGGCTCCCCGCTCCCCCGCCGAAGCCCTCCCCAGCGCACATCCCCGCGCCAGCAAACATGGCGCCCTCCCCGCGCAGCGCTGCACACCCCGCTCTAGCGGCGCCACGCCCACATCCCCCCCGCTTTCGCGCCCGCAGACTTCGCTGCGCAGCTCGCTGCTCGCCGTCGCCGCTAGCACTAGCGCTATCTCGCCGCGTCCGCGTCACCTCATCTCGCCTCCCCGCCTCCCCACCCCGCCCGAGCGCGCGCAAGGCGCCTCGACACACGAGAGACGAGAACGGCGGCGCCCTGCACCCACCGCACGAGGGAAGTGCCCGCATCACCGCCGCCATACCGCCTCACATCATACAGACACACAGCCGCGAATGCCTCAGGCAGCGCACCCCGGAGATCGCGGCGCGCGACTCCCCGACACAGCGCACGCACGACCGCCACGGCGCTGATCCCTGGACGGGCAGGGGAGCCGGATTGGCGCGTGGTGAGGAGAAGGAAGGAAGGAAGAACGAGGGCGAGGGCGAGGGCGAAGGGAGGGAGGGGAGAAGGAGGAGGGCGGGAAGAAGGAGGAGAGCGGCGAAAAGGGGACGAGCGCCATAGAAGTGGGAAGAACGAAAGGTAGGGAAGGAGTAAAGAACAGGCAGGACTGAGAGGAAGAAGAGAGGAGAATGAAGGGAAGAGGGACAGAAGGATAGGAGGGAAGGAAAGGGAGAACATAAGGAGAGGAAGGGAGGAAGCAAAGACACGCAGACCCCCTCCCGACGATCTCCTAGCTGGTTCATAGCCGTAGCCGCGGCCACGGTGTTGTTTGCCCCAGCGCCGCCCGCATCCTGCCCTTCGCCTGCGCCCACGTCGGCGCACACACCGCCCTCCGACTTGTATCCCTCCCCTCATCGCGTCGTGGTTACATATAGCGATGCGCATGTGTCGCCGCCGTGCGTGCAGGATGAGCGGAGCTCGAGGAGGACGGGAAAGACGACGCCAGATGCGCGGGAGGAGGAGGAGCGGTCGTGCGCCTGCGCTGAGAGTAGTAGTACCAGGCGGGCGTGGCATGCGTCGTGCAGGGGGCGAGGAGAAGGTGGAGGTCGTCTTAATGAGTGCGCTGTCAGAGTGGGTGTCCGAATGCGGGTCCGTCCGCTCGAGACCATCCTGCCGGTGGGACGACGATGCGGCGTCTCATCGCCGAGTGTGCCCTGCGCGCGCGTCAGCCAACTCTACGCATGTAGCAAAGGGAAACACGTCGCACTCGCGAAAGGAGCCCTTGGTCGCGGTGCGGTGGTTCGCCGCCGTGAATAGGCAGCGCGCCATGACAGAGGGTAGTCCATAGAAGAGCTGGTGTGAACTCAAGTAACTCAGGAAGTGAAGTGAAACGAGAAGACGCACTCTGCTTGCAGTACGCGTGCGGATGTCCGGCGGATGTGGGTGCGATGTTGGCGCATCCGATGGTTCCACTGGTGGAGTGGCGGGGGACTCAGCCTGGGCTGCGGTTCAGGCAAGATAGAGGACTCACAAAATGCGGGCGCTTGAAGTTGACGGCTCGATTACATAAGAATCAACCGAGCTAGGCCCTTCGATCCGAGATGACCCGGACATGTCCGCGCATTCCCGACCCTGGTTCTCTGCAGTTTCCCATAACCTCCATCCTCCTTGTCGACAGATGAATAATTCCGTCCAATTCCGAGGCTCCAATACATCCCCGCACCAGACTTCCGTTGCCGCTCTGGCGACCTCTTGCGACTGCTAAACGCTCAGGAGTAAGCCCTCACCGCACGAACACTCCGACCTGTACACGGCGTACGCAATAACCGCCTCGCGGCAGTAACATGCACATTAAACTCAAGGACAGGATACCGATGCCGCGCATTTGAAACGTACCATCCTTACGCGGCGAATTAAACGAAATCGAAACACACTGACACTCCCGTCGACGTTTACACCGTCCCCGTGGGTCCGCCCACTCCCGATCCGTCGTCGACACAGTGCGAGGCGCATTTGTAAGACAAAGCCCCTGAATTTTTCCCGCCAGAAACCGTCCAGAAATCTATATATCTATCTTGCCCGCACGTCAAGAATATCGTGACGAAGGACGTCGACACGAAGTATGTACAGATTTTTATGTTGCATTTTTGTTCTGAATATTAATTTGACCAGTTAGTAGGAAATTTCTTTACTCGCATCATCTAATCCCGGATGACTTTACCATGCTGGGGATCGGTTCTGCTGCAGCTGCATAACTCGTCGAATATCTTACAACTGCTCTGCCCCATCTCCAAGTCTCCGCGCTTGCCACGAAACCTGCGATTCTCCTTGGCGCCCCACCATTCCCACCTACAGTGTGTCACAAAAAAAAATGCGCACCCCCATTCTGTCATAACTTGGTTGTAATTCGAGAACCACTTATTATTTTGAGCCAAACTAAGATGTCACATTGTCGAGAGAGCCGGCACCAACATTTTGCATATGTTGATCGCATCATAGTATCTTGATGTGCCATCAGAAGATGCCGAATACAGAACCTGTATTGTACATATTTTTTGGCGGGCTCAAACTTGATAAATAGGGTTTTTGGAGGAAATCTAAATCATCCAACTTGTGGCCCGGGATGTACTCAGCAACTTAGCCAGTCGAATCATGAAAAAATATACAGGCAATAACTCGCTACAGAGACCGCAAAGCGGCCACTTTTGCTTTTTTTTCGCTGTTTTGGGCATTTTTGACTGTTTTTGGCCACTTTGCGGTCGCTGTGGCGAGTTATTGCCTGTACATTCTTTCATGATTCAACTTGGTGAGTTGCTTAGTACATCCCGGGCTACAATTTGGGTGATTTAGATCTTCTCCAAAAAAAATATTTATCAAGTTTGAACCCGCCAAAAAATATGTATAATACAGGTTCTGTATTCGGCATCTTCTGATGGCACATCAAGATAATATGATGCGATCAACATAGGCAAAATGTGGGTGCCGGCTCTCTCGAAAATGTGACATCTTAGTTTGACTTAAAATACTAAGTGGTTCTCAAATTACAAGCAAGTTATGACAGAATGGGGGTGCGCATTTTTTTTTGTGACACACTGTATCCCAAATGCTCTGAAGCGACTACCCGGCGAGTTATCTCAGTCCTGGAATTATCCGTGTGTATGATGTATACCTGCCCCTGGCACGCTCGGTAAAGCGATTGCTCATAGTGAAAATTTCACGGGTGTTTCAACCCTTCATATCCTATCTCGACTCCCTTAGCTCGGGTAAGGTCCAACCGCCAACTTGGTGACGGTCCAACTTTACAGCAATTCGCTCCAAGGAGTGGACCAAATCGTGCAGAGGAAGTCGGTCCTTGAAAAACAAAGGTAGGGTCCAAGCTAAATCTTATATAAATCGGGATCCGTTCCAGTTCACCCTTCCAACTTCGCGCGAATTAGCCTCGGAACCCCCTGATTGTCAATATATATCTAAACCCGACTGCAGCTCTCTTCTCGGCTCGGCATCATCTTGCACCCATTTCGAGCTCCAAAATAGCGCGAGTCAGAATCCATATATTGCACGGGTACAGATTAGTTCCTTGAATATGATGTCCGTCCCCTTTCCGAGACTTGCACTTTTGCTGGCTACTGCTCAGTTTTACGATCGATCGTTGACCCCACCGACCCTGCCTCCCTCTCCGGAAGAGCAGAAGAAGGCCGCCGCGAATGGTCGCTGCACCATCGGGTGGTACGAAGGACTCCCGATTCCAATTATCCCATTCCGGAGCAGAGTGAGTCTAACTATGCCTTACCTTGCGGTGCGCATCCCCGTCATAATCACCAAAGATGTCGTACTGGGCCTTCACTCGCGCGGAAACTATAAGGATCCTCACCGGTCCCTCTGACGCCCAGCATCCCGCGGACTCCGTCATAGTCAAATTCATCGGACCCTACGACTCCGGGCGTATCACGATCGCACTCATCCTCGGTGCTGCCCTCATCGCCACCGGAGCCATCCTCCGTTTCCGCCAAGTTTCTGCTGCTTCCGAGAACTGGGCCGCCACTTCGCCTTCGCGCTGCCCCTGCGCGATAACCACGCGCTCATCACCAGCGGCCCATTCACGGACGGTACATAACGGTGCTTGGTGCTGCCCTCATCCTGATGTCCGATGGCTCGCGGTGAGCTGGCGGAGGATAGACGACGGCGTGGAGTCTGTTTTTGGGGTCGAATCTCATCGTGTCGCCGCTGCTCATTGTCTGCGGGTTTTTGAGAGGTGCGAAGGGGTACGTGTACTTGATGGAGAGGAATGGCCATCGGCAGTGTCATGCAGAGCAGGTTCCCTATAGGTATATTCCGGGCGTATGCTAGATCTTGTATGTTAAATCTCGTAAATCTTCACGGTTGGCTGCTGGCTGATGCCTGTGATTGGACCCGGATCTTTTTGATCGATCTACAAGCGCGCCAGGAACCGGACGAGTCAGTGTCATGTCATCGTGTCGGAGTCACGTTACCGTATCGATGGCGCAGCCCGCGCACTGCTTCCCAAGCTGCTTCCACACGGCCATGTCGTCTCCATTCACCTCAAAGCTAGGCACCAACTACTGTCCCCATGACGCGGAGATCGAAGAAATCAAGGCTCTAATCGTCGAGCCGGGGCTTCGACTGAAGTCTCTTGACGATGAAATCACAGATTTGCAGCGAACCCTCGACAAGCTGAAGGAAGAGCACAGCAGGCTCGGGGCATACATCGAGGATCACAGGGCACTCATTTCTCCCGTTCGACGACTTCCGCTCGATATCATCCAAGAAATCTTCCTCGCCTGCATCCCGACGCACCGCAACTGTGTTATGAGTGCCACGGAGGCGCCTGTCCTCCTGGGGCGCATATGTAGCTCCTGGCGGGTCATATCCCTCTCTAATCCCCGCCTTTGGTCCAGCCTCCACATCACCGTGCCACCCCACCTGGGTAACCCGGATCACATGTTATACAGGGAGAAGCTGTTGCAGCGCCTCGAGACCACGAAGGCATGGCTATCTCGATCCGGCGAATGTAGCCTCTCTATCTCACTCCGAAGTCCATATCAGCCTGAGGAACCTGATATCGCCCCGCATGTCCATCTTATCCTCCAGGCCCTACTTCCATTCACATCGCGGTGGGAGCATATCAAATTTACGAGCCGTCATTCGCATTTGGTGACCTTGTCGCACCTTACCGCGGCCGACGTGCCAGCACTGAAGTCGGTGGCCATAGACGAGATAACTTACGGGCGGTCAACTGATGTTATTCAAGTTGATTCTTTCCCTCTCCTGGGTGGCTCGGGCATTTCCTCTATCTCCCTTAAAGGGACGAGCTTCGATTTCCTGAAATTGCCACTCCGTTGGAATAGCCTCACGGACCTATCCCTCAAGGAAGCATGGGTCGGCACTGAGATCACGATCGAACTAACCGTTCAGCTGCTCTCCCGGTGTCCTGCACTACGAACCTGCATGTTGCGAATCAATGGTTCCCCCGAAACCGGGACTGGGGTGGTAGGAAAAGCCCTTGTTGAATGCGCATTCCTTCATACATTGGACCTCAGGATCGTCCATGGTCTGACTTTTGCTGTGCGCGAGCTGTTCCCGCGGATTTTGTTCCCGGAACTGCGACATTTGCGACTGTTTGTATATCCAAGCCCCGAGGATGGAGACATTTCATATGCCCCCTCCTTTTTCGCTGCTGCCCCGCACATCGAAAGTCTCGCCATAAACCTTGATCCATTGTCCAGGACATCCCTCATCGATTTCTTTCGCGGTCTATCTCCAACAATCCGCAAGCTTCGCATCGAGGACCCCTCTCCATACGGTCGTCCGAACCTTGTCGATGACAGTGTCCTCGAAGCTCTCACCCCATCTCCCAGTTCGCCTGCAGCACACTGTTTCTCCGGGCTGCAGGATCTCGAAATACACGGAGGCCCCTCATTTTCCGACGAGGCTCTCTTGCATTTCATCCGATCGGGGATGACCGCTGGAGCACTTAGCGCGTTGAAACGCGTCGCAATCCGGTTTCGCCGGGAAATTCAGCTCGATATCCTGCCCGACCTCCAGCCTTTCATCAATGCAGGTCTTCAGGTCAAACTAACCTATGCTCCACCTATCAATTGGAACTTCTCCCCGTGGGATGGACTGGCAGATGACCCAAGGGGTGGCGTGCATGCCAATGAGTATTACTGAAGAGGGCGCAGAAATTGTGAGTCCAGGGTTTGGTTAAGACACTTAATCGACGATTGTTTATGCTATTGTCAGAATCCCCTTGCCCGCCTCTATCTGATTAAGTGGGCGAGGCATGTACCTTCAAAAAAATCGCACAAAGTAGATTGGCAATGAACCCGTTATGATTAAAAACATGTTCCCCATCTGTATCTCAACCCCAGTAGGCGAAGTAGAATATTATAATTCTACACATCTATGTACATACAGTCAGCCACACGCTGGCCTTGCCCATCGACGGCTGGAAAGAAGTATTTCCTTTGAAATTTTATCCGACGTTCAGCTGGAAGAAAAAACACACCAGGGAGTCCAGAACCAATTTCGATTCCACGTTCGATCTCAATCAAGCTGGAGGACGGACGGCAGGTCAGTCCAGGACCACGAAAAATTTATTAGAGTCCAAGACTACGAAATAATCTGCGCCACTAGTGTAAGCGTTGCGGGCGGACAAGAATGTAATTGCGGTTTTTCTTTGGATGAAGATCCATCCATGTCTGGGGAGGATTTGAAGTGCTACCGCCTTCGAAAGTTCGAGGGGCACACTTCAGCTCTCGGAGTGATTGAAGCGTGGGTTGGACCTCGAACCAAGTATGCTCGGCGCTAGGTGTAGAAGGAAAAGGTGGCAGGGTAGGTGGATCCGATTAAAGCCGAAGATGAGCCGGATGCGGCACGAGTCGGTAATGAGAAAGGAAGAAAAAACCTCTACAGAGAATGTTGGCGAAATATCTTTGCGGTTCTCGACGCCGAGAAGGTAAGAGGGTATGTGTGTGGTTCTGCTTGGCAAGAGCGTTGATGATGTGGTCGGCCAAAAGTCGCAGTGAGTTCTGGAGCGATTCAGCTGGAATCAGCGATGGAACATCTGCCTGAGACTTCAGAGTCGATTGAGCGATTTCATCCTTGAATTTGCGGTGCTGGGACCATACAATCTACGTCGGACAGGCAGACAGGCGGACAGAAGAGCGTATAGACGCAATAGATTTCATTAGAACCCAAAGCTTACAGTGATACGACGGACGAAGGGGGTGAAAGAATCGCTACGGCGGAGGGAAGGAGCCTCGCTGCGAGGCGCCAAAAGAAATTGGCGGGAAACAAAGAACTAGTACCGTGCTCCACCGGTGCACAGGCGCACCCCGCGCCGCGCGCCACGCCACGGGTCTGCGGTTTAAACAGACGCGTTAGAGCCGCCGCAGCCTCCGCGCGCCCGCCGCCTTCTTGCGTGCTCGCGCTCCCCTACCCATGTGAGCGACATCGCGCGGCTACACGACACGGCGCCGTAGCCCGCGGCAGCGCGCGCATCCCCCGATACCGACGCAGGTGTGGGCGGACACGGGGGCGTGTCAACGACGCCAGGGCAGGCTCGCACGACACATCCCGCATCTTGTGGCGGCGCGCGAAGGCACGACCTCGAGCGCAGGAGCACTGAGGGATGCTGACGCACGAGCGCTCGGGAGCACCGAGGGTGCACCCACCCCGCACCGCGGGCGCGCGAACGGGAACGGGAGGCGGGCGCGCTTGGCCTCGAGGAGAGGATCGGCGTGGGCGGGGAAGAAGAGGCGAGGGAGTAAAGAGGAAGGGGAGGCGAAGAAAGGAAGGGAAAGAAAGGATGGAAGAGGGGAAGGAATAACAAAGCGAGGGGCTGCACACATCGCGCCCCCCGACGCCGCGTTGCCCATTCACGTATCGTGAGCCCCCGTCCCCGCGCCACACGCTCCCCGGGTGCTGCGCCGCAGGCGTCTCCAGCGCACATCCCCGCGCCCGCAAACACGACGCGACCCACATATCCCTCCCCGCGCAGCGCTGTACACCCCGCTCTGCTCTGGCGCCGCCTCGCCCAGATCCCCCCGTTTTCGCGCCGAGCGCGCTGCGCCCCTCGCTTCTCACTGCTCACCGCCGCCGCTAGCGCTGCCCATCTCGCCCCGCCCGCGCTACCGACGCCCGCTGACGCTCCTCGCCGCCCCGCACGCGCGCAGGCGTCACACATGAGCACAGCGGCGCCCGGCGCCCTCCCCGCGCTCCACATCTGCACTGCCCCGCCGGGCGCAGGAGGACCCCCAGCCCACCACCGACGGCAGCTCGCTGCATCCTATACAGCGCGAGAATACCCCGAGATAACGCGAACACCCCGAAATTGCGCAGCACACCGTGCGATGCTCCGACACAGGAGGAAGCGGCGGATGCGGATGGGCGCTGTGGACGCACGAGCGCCGCGGCGTCCGCCGTGGATGCGCGGGGAGGGAGACAAGGACGAGGGCGAAGGGCGGGGAGGTAGGGCCGAGCGCCCGGAAGGTGAAAGGAGGGAGGTAGGGGCCGAGCGCCAGGAAGGTGGAGGAGGGGAGAGGAGGGGAGGGAGGGAAGCAGAGGGAGGACCAGAAGAATGACTCCTCCTCCCCCGAGCTAGGGTGTGCGTAGCTTAAGCCGGAGCCGCAATCGATGTCGAGAGCCCCGTCTCTGCCCCTCCCTCCGCCTCGACTCGGCGCGCACGCCTCCCGACCCGCCCCCGCTGCGGATCGCACTCCCCTTCGTCGCGCTGCGGATGCGGATGCGCACGCGCGGAGGTATCGCCGCCGTACGGGCAGGGAGAACGGACGACGAGCAGGGTGGGCGTGGGGCGACGGTGAGGACGGCGCAGCGGATGCAAACGCGAGATGAAGAGGCGTCGTCGCTGATGGGAGTGGCGCGATGGCTGGGACATGTGTCGTGCCGCGGGAGGGGCGGAGAAGGAGAGAAGATCGAGTTGGACGCGCTGGGGTCGCAGGGGAGCTCCGCTCACGTCTGAGTGCGAGCGCTCAGCGAGTGCGCACCCGCTACGTAGAGGAGCGGATGAAGTAAGACGGCGGCCGTGCGTCGGGACCTTGATGATCTGCGCGAGTGTGGCCTCATTCAACGCCGCTGTCATCGACCCTGAAAACGAGGGACACACATTGGAGTCGAGGAAGGAGTGCTTCGAGTCTGCAATTGACCCAGCAGGTTTTTACGCTCACGTGCCCCGTCGGCGGCATCCATAGTCGGGAAGACTTGACTTGCTTAGGGGCTTTTTACGCTTCCCCCCTCACTCATTGCCTTCGAAACTGTGTAAATGCCTTCTGCGCGCTTATTGCTTCAATATTCAGTCAAAAAGTGCATTACCATAAGCTCAACGGTGCGAGAGATGATAAAATACCATTGTCGTCTTGTTGCGTAAGGGCGTCAAGGAAATCGCCAAGAGGAAGGACGGCTAGACCTTTCTCTTCCTCCTCGTCTTTGAGATCTCCATCAAGGGCGGTGTTTTTCTTCTCATCTTGCTTCTTATTTCGCGTGTACGGTGTTGGCAGTGCCGACAGTTTTAACCGCGATTTCCATTTGACTTGATGTTGAACTCCGCGGCGGTTTGGGGTTTACGGCAGGTTGAGGATGGGAATAATTCCTCGCCAGAATCCGACATGCTGGCGCGAGGCTCGACGTGTGAAGGACCGCTGTGATAGGACGTGTCGAGACGTGTTATGTCATCGTATTTTGCTACAAGATATCCAGCTCGGCCATCAGCACATGTGCTTAAAAACCTGCTGGGTCAATAGCGGCTAGTAGTGCTTCGTCGTGGCGCGTGTACGGCGTCTGGCGCGCGGTAAAGGCGGATTGGGCGGTAAGTGCGTGTCCTGGGAGGCGGAGGTTCGGTAGAAGAGCTGCCTGTGATTAGCTCGGGAGACGAACTGAAACGAGAAGACGCACTCTCCTTGCGTACGCGTCGTGAGGAAGCCGCCGAGATCATCCCCGAATGGGCGCAGCGTAGAATTAGCGTCCATGTGACGAATTCTGGATGGAAGAGGTCGCGATGGAATCAGAAGATTGCTGGAATGGCAGCGAGTTACAGTTGAGACGCGCAGTTTTTTTTCCTCTCTCACAACTTTTGATGAAATGATAAGGATGCCCATTTTTGTAAAGGCCCGGCGCAGATCAACCACAAGATCCTTGATTACCGCTTGATTCTCGCAAATTCTCCTCCGTTTCTGCATGTCTTTTCCCACGCATAATGACACATGACTCATAGGTCTGGGCTGGTCCTTTTGAAAAATGTGCATCCTTATCATTTCATCAAAAGTTGTTACAGGGGGAAAAAATTACGTGTCTCAAGGTTTTCGGAAACGGGAGAGTCAGAACTGATGGGATGTCGGCGAGCACACCGCGTGTGACCTGGCGGCGGAATACAAGTGACTCGTAGCAAATATAAGCCAGGTCTATACTATGTAGATTGCGTTGGACGGGGGCCAGCCTCGAGGGTTCAACGCTTGGTTCAACGTTCAACCAAGAGGTAGGCGATCTCCTAAGCGAGCAGACATGTCAATGCACGTGATGTTTCTAAATCAGGACACAAATCCGGGACTCGAGGAGAAAAGAATATGTTTTGGGGCTAATTTTGCGCTCAGGGAGCCAGTTTATTGTCTAGGAATACTCATAGACGCTTCCTACGTAGTTTGGGATACCAGATCGTCTAAACAAGGTAGGTAGGTTCCGGAGATACTTCCCAATTTGGTGGGGGACCCCCGGGCACGTGCATTGGTCTGTCTGCTCGCTTAGAAGATCGCCTATCTCTTGCGTTCAACGTCGACGGAAGGTGATGCAAGGGACGAATCACGATCATCTGACAGTACAGCGGGATTACATACAAAACGGCGACTGATGGCCGGAGATGGAGTATTTTTGCCTTTATAACTTGTTCCTTCTCGCCACGACTGCGGCACGTTTTCAGTCGTTCGCGATGTTGCTCTTACTCGTCGCATCGCTCATCCAACTTTCCCTGGCCCAGCAGCTCCAACTGGCCCGGAATTATAGTGGACATGGCTTGTATGGCCTACATAAAGCTCTACAATCAATACACTGATCCAGACATTCGTAGTTTCGATCCCTGGACCTTCAAGGTCGGCAACGATGCAACCGACGTAGCTGGCCAGCCTGGAAACAACGGTAGGAGCGAAAGCGGTCTTTGCAGCGCATTGTAAAGGGCATGGGACTCGCGAGTTCTCACTCCACCGCAGGCAACGTCAACTTTACCGACCAGGCTTTTGCACAGCAGCAAAACCTCACCTCCGTGAATGCGGCCGGTAACGTGGTTATAAAAGTCGACGACTTCACGAGTGCCCAGCCGGGCGGGAGCTATGGCCGCAATACGGTGCTCATGTCCTCAAAAGACACGATCACCGCTGGGAGTCTGGTCATCATGGATGCGGTCCATATTCCGTTCGGAGTAAGCGAGTTAAACGGTGTCAATGCAGTCTTGACTGACGAGCTCTCGTTCCAGTGCTCCGTGTGGCCCGCCTTTTGGATGGTAGGCCTCGGCGCACCCTGGCCCGCCAGAGGCGAGATCGATATCATCGAGAACGTCAACCTCGCCACCAACAACCAGTACTCGCTGCACACCCTCGACGGCTGCGCTCACCCCGCCAAGGGCCAGGTGAACGAGACGGGCAACCTCCTCACACCGAGCTGCTTCGTCAACGCCACGGGCCAGGCGACGAACGAGGGCTGCCTCGTCGCGGACAGTGATCTCAGCTACGGCGCCAAGTTCGCGCAGAGCGGGGGCGGCGCGTTCGCGACGCTGTGGGACGAGGAGGGTATCAGGATCTGGTTTTTCACGCGCAGCGCCGTCCCACCCGACATGGCCACCGCCAGCCCCAACCCGAGCGGGTGGGGCGCGCCCACAGCGTTCTGGCCCCAATCGTCCTGCAACACCGCGCAGTTTTTTGGGCCGCAGACGCTGATCCTCGTAAGCTCCTCATCTCATATCACCCCCGCGTAAAGTCCCCGTCTCACGAATCCAAACCCCTGATGTATAGGAAACCAACGTGTGCGGCAACTTCGCCGTCGACGTCTTCAGCCAGACCTGCAGCCAGGTGGCCAAGGTATGCACCGATCTCATCGTCACGCCGACCAACTACGTCGATGCGTACTGGGAGATCAAGTACATCGCTGTATTCTCCAAGTACGCTGCGCCCGTCTTCGTTACTTTGATGCTTCACTGACGCTGGGTGTCTCCAAACCACAGTAGCTCATCAGGTGCTTCGAGTGCATCCTCTGCCAATAGCGGCTCTGCGACCACTTCTGGCGCCGGTGCGGGTGCAACTAGTGGGAGCAATGGTGCTTTCGCACCGGGACCATGGACCCTCCTCAGCTCTGCGCTCATGGGAGCGATATTCAGTTACATTATGCTCTAGTTTAAGATGCGAATTGGGTTCAATTTCCGGCTGATTGTTACAAGGACTAAAACTTCACTAGAGCCTGGGTGTAATGGAACACTCTCTATTTTACTCTCGTTTATGTCTTACTTCCCTCACCCACATTCCTTGTTTCAATTCCCGTTACCCCAACGATCTCATTACTATTTAGGACTAATTCGATCACTAGCTACAGTATATAGGATCGGTCCTCTGTATATAGTTCTTTTGTCAATTCTATACTCTTACCCCTTATCCTGTTGACTCGACCACTCAAAAATCTGAACGAACAATCCTTGTGCTGAGACTAGCCGCCGACCTACCAGCCGACTGCTCTTCGTCACACCTGGGGGAGTGATACATCAGGGTTGGTAATATATTGATCAACGGTGATACATAAACTTCACTGGTTAGAGACGCGTATGATGTATCAGTCCAGAGCGTTTTTGACAGCGATCAACCCATTGCTCATGGCTGTCGTCGGTGTGCTCCGCGATGAGCTCGAATGTCCGCATTTGGACACAGCGATCGAATCTCTCTCGACGTCGCCTCCGACGGCGACGAAAAATAATGCCTCATGAATCACGAAAAAAATGACAATTATCGCGGCGGTAGATACCATACATACTGTAGAGTATCTAATTGATTCCAGCATGCGACGGCGCAAAAACGGGGGTTCTTTGCCAGACATGCGATGTTGTATTCCGGCCTCCACGCGCACTCTCCGCAAGCGAAAGAAATGCCGGGGCAACGTGCGCGCACGAGATGTAGAGCAAGGCTAAGGCTGCTCGCTAGCCGTCAATTGGCACCACAAGGAAGCACATGTGCTTGGGGCCACCGGCTGGCAATCCGGGTTCACACACCAACATTACAGCGCCATTACGACGCTGGAAAGAGAGTGTTACACCGGGTACACGTTGGTGCATCTGCCCTGCTTTGTAGAAACCGCTCCCTGAGCTGAGGATGCGGGCACAGGGGATTTCATGGAATGTGAGTGCAATTAAGAGTCTTTGGCGCATAGCGCGCATATTAGACAGCTCTCAATGCGCCTCCTTGCATCCTCATCGCTCTTCCACTGTGTGTTTGCGCGGCCTGTTACTTGCTCAACGGTGTGCATCGGCGCAGGCGCGAATTCGGCTGGGTGTGATTTGCAAGATCTTCTATGTTGACGAGGGGTGCGCGAGTACAATCCAGACCGGGCCGCATCCTCCTGGACACGTTGGAAGCGAGGAATGTGGAGGGGAGACAATTTATAGCAAAGAATTGGTGTAATGAAAGAGAAGGCAGAGCATAAAAATAGAGCGAGTGTTGGCCTGGGAGATGTTACCTGGGTCTGATTGCGACAAAGCACATCTCAGAGTGGAATTAGAGCTGAGCCGTCGTGGTGAGAACAGGAAAGTCACGCTTGTCACGGCTTACGAATGGCCCATTTTGGCTATCAGGAACTTAAATTTAGGCTTCGTTAGGGTCTCTCGCGCACACTGGAAAAGATTTGAATCGACAATATGTTATGGAATTTCGTATCGAGTTGTTTGGTACCCACCGACTCGTGAAAATCTGATCCCGAAAAGGCCGGATATTATTAGAACCAGAAAAACGGCCGCTGACGGAATTTTGCGGCTTGGGGATTCAATATGCGCCCTTGGTTCTTGGTCTCGTGGCGCACAACACTGAATACCTGCCACAGAGTCGCGAGTACAAGAATGGTTAGGGAAAGATGGGCGCTGCGCCAACCTACTGTTTGATGTATCATGGCACTCGGGAACGAGGGGAAAAGTCGCCGAAGAAATTCTCGCTTCTGTCAAAATCCTTTGTAGACACAAAGAAAATGAAGACGAGTTGAAGATTTCCTGGAACACAGGTCGCGGAAAGCCATAATTTCGAGCACTGCGTGGGCGAATCGAGTCGAGTGAATCGAATGAAGTGAACTACGGCCACAGATCGATGCTATAAGCTTATTGCGGGTAGCTCGAGGCGTGGACCGTGCGCCGGCAGTGTTGGGTATCAATAGGGACGAGGAAAGAGGGGTTGTGTGTAGAGCCCATGGTAAGCCGAAAGGAAAGTCTCCATATCATCCGAATTACCTCCAGATACTTATTTCTTTTTCAACGCAAATCGGATGCTTCGGAACCTCGTTCCGTATCCGTTCAATTGTGTGTCTGAAATAATTATAATGGTTGACTTCCCCCTAAGGTCACTCAGATAAATTTATTCCACTCAATAACTTGATGGCAGACTGGATCTGCGGCAAATCTATACTCGACACGATGGTGCTCCGTTCGAGGCTCCGGTCTATATTCGCACTAGGGCTCGGCAAGCTGGAGGATGATGCCACCTCAGATTTGTTGCAATTCTCTCTGTCCTGCACCTCTGCTCCCCGGCGCTTTCGGAGTCGCTCTGAATGAGGCTTCCCAGACCCAGGCGAGGACTGTCACCCAGGCATTTGGCACGGAGTTTGCTTCAATTGAACTGAACATGCTTTCTCGGGGTAGGTATTGATATCTCTTAGGGAAGGATCAGCACACTCGAAGTTGGCTCAGAAATATATACCTCTTGACTGGCAGTATCTCTTGCCTATTCGTCAATTGAAGCTTGCTTCGACGTAAGGGCTTTACACTGACTTGAATTCCGTATTCAAGCTGGGCCTACACGCAGGTTATGTCCTACGACCTACCAGGGGACCTCTCAACGGCCAGTATTATTTCGAAATGTTCAGCTGGAAGAGGAAATATGCCAGAGACAATGATAATTCCACGTTCGACCTTAAGTTGGTCCGGTAGGACCAAGAAATATCTAGAATTGCCTCCCTAAGCGTGTCGGGGGATCGAAATAATCCGCCCTGCTGGTCTACAGTAGACTCGAACCAGTCTATCGGAATTTGTGAAACCCATCCCTTCATTTACACCAGGAGGAGGCTGACCAGAATATCCTCAAAGGGATCAATACCTTCCTCGATGTCCCAACGGGCGGCGGCAAAACTATCACCTGGTGTGCTCTTTCCACCATTGGCGGCCTGGCAATCTTTTGGAAGATTTCCAGAAGATATCTCTCGTTATTGAGCCTCTTGTAGGATTACTAGCGGCTCGGTGTATCTGGGGCTGAATCCAGATGGCGAATGGTCGAGGTGAACACGCGTGTTTCCGATGAGTGTGCAGGACGTCCACCCGGCTCTTTCATCGGTGTTACGTCGACAACAGAAGAAATTGGAGAGGAGCCGGGAGGTCCGAGAGATTGCGCACGGCCGGGAGTTTCGGATGTCGGGAGACTGCCTGAAGCCGCGAGGGGTGTAGACCATCCAAACAGCGATGACAGCGACGGCAGGGGCGCTGTTTTCGGCTGCGTCTCTGGGGTCGAGGGTTCCGGCGGGCTGTGATGCTCCAATTCTGCTGTAGGAGATGTCGGTGGGCTGGGGACCCAGATTTTGGGCTCGGTTCGGAGCCGCTTGGGCCTCGGAGGGATTTAGTCGTCGCCAGATTCACGGTCATTGCGTCTGAAAGGCATGTGAGGGACCCGCGGCGAGATTTGGTCGATGGCCCCTAAGCGAAAGCGGCTGCGGAAATTGTGCCATAGGGCACTCAGTTCTAATGGTATTGAAAATCGGCAAAGAGGGGATATCTTACAATTTCCCTCTCTACAGAACTGTCTGTTCAGATTTCACGAGAGAAGAGTTCGGCTCCGGGGTCTTCGCGGAAAACGACAAGTTATTAACTCCATCACGGCAACTCCCGACTGTACTAAACACGCGGATTATGTTCTAGTCGCTATTTACCCGGGACATTGATCGACGATCAGCAATTTCTGCACTTTCCCTATAGCGACTGGTTCGAGTCTAGGTCTACAGTGATTCACTGGTCACTGAAACACCACAGGTCACTGAAACGCTCAGTTATGAGATGTTCCCTGATCCTACCGAGCTCAAATGTTGCTTATATTAAAATACAATACATAAAAACATGTTCCCCCAATTCCAATACTTTATCACTATTCAGGGAGGAGAGAAATAGCTTGACATCAAATCCTGATTTGGCAGGGAATTTGATCCACCTGTCAGTGAAACAGTCGATTTCGGCCAGTAAGGACTCATTTCTAGCTCAATCAACGTAAAATTTTGGGTGGAGCTATTTGCATGATATAGAACACATTGGGCATCTTCAGAGTTCCCAGAAAGTCAATGAAATTGTAGAGATCAGGTCCGCAATTTGACTGTTTCAGTGACCGGTGGATCACTGTAAGTGTTACAGGCAGAATCCGGGATTTTTTCTCGGAGATGAATGCTTGCAGAGGATATGAAGTGTTACCGCCTTCGAGAGTTCGAGCTTGTTCGGGCGGCACACGTCAGCTGTTGGACTGATTGAATTGTGAGTGGCACTCCGGACTACGTATGCTCGGGGCTAGGTGTAGAAGGAAGGTGCCAGAGTACATGGTTGGTAGGTGGATCTTAATCTCGTAAACCAGACTTTATGACGCACGATGAGAAGACAGTCGTTCTCATGTATAGGTGGATCGGATTAAAGCCGAAGATGAGGGCACAACTCAGTTATAGGAAAGAAGAAAAAAACTGTAGAGAATGTAGACGAAATATTTTGAACCATTGTCGACGCAGAAAGCAGAAGGCAAGAGTTATAGGTATGGGTGTTTCTGCTTGGCCTGAGGCTTGATGATTGGTTGATATGGCGGTCAAAATGCACATTTAATACAGTGTTTAACGGGGAAGCGAAACGTTCAAGCGATTTTGCCATTCAAGAGGCAATCACGTCGCAAACCATCAAGGATTTATATATATATCGCAGGTACAACACCCTGGCTACCCCGTGGAACAAAATCCTGTGCCAATTGCTTCTGTTCTGGTGGAGAACGAGAGCCATATTGTGTAACCGCCAAATTGGTCACATCACGTGGAAGCGAAATGCGCGCGATTATCGCGCAGTGAGCCATCTATGGCTTCTGGGATGTCGATATTCGTGATCCTCGCCCCCGAAAATCCCCAAGTGTGCAGAATTATGAGTATTCATTAGTCCAGGACCGAGCCCGATGCCCAACTTTGACCAAATCGGGCAAATAAGCGTGGAAACAGAGAATTGGATCTCTTGGGCTCCCAGAAAGTTCTGTGGACGAATCCTTTTGCAACCAAGGGTTTTTTATCTATTAGTATCGTGTACTAAAAACTCGGCTACATACAGCGCCCTGAAGGGACAGCGAATATTTCGCTTCCCCGTGCATTTCGCTTCCCCGTTAAACACTGTATGCCGCAACTATTTTCGGCAAAAGTGTACTTGCCGCAACTATTTTACGTTGTGTGATGTCCATGCCGCAACTATTAGGCCTTTTGGGAAGCCAAAAATAGTTGCGGCAAAAGTCAACTCTGCCGCAACTATTTTCTTGAAGGTGCCGCAACTTTTTTTTCTTCAAAAAATTAACTTTTCAGTCAATTGTATGGCTCCCAAGAACCGCGAGGTTGCCCACCGGAATGCCTAGAAAGCCCTGGTTCCATCATTTTAAGTACAATAATCTCTCTCGGCCATTTCCGGGCGCTTCTGATGCAAACACTGGCAGCTAGACTGACCTTCGACGGCTCGGTCTCAGCGCGGATTGTCTTGCCACCCTGAGAAACATGCTGAGCCTCTCGAGTCGGGAGGGTGGGACATGTCTCTCATGCAGGGTGGCATACCATCGGGAGCCTCTCTAATTTCTTTAAAGTGTTACGCTGGAAGGATTATTGAAGTCTTACTATACCCAGCCTGAGACAGTGAGACTTATTGCATTCAACAGCTGGTTCCCTGCTAGGCTATAACAAACTGAGGTACGAGGTTTAATGTTATAGCGTCAGTTTATAAGAGACTACTGCTAGGCTGGGCCTCAGTTTACCTCTTGATTTCAGATTCCTCTATTGTCTGCAGCTCCAGTCTATCCATCCCAAGGTGCCCACACCTCTGCTTATTATGTTCCATTCATCTTCCTCTTGGTTATCCACTCTATGCTGGATGGCTCCCCCTGTCTGAATTGGAAATGCCCGGAAACAGCCG
Source organism: Mycena vulgaris (assembly GCA_029204335.1). NCBI lineage: Eukaryota > Fungi > Basidiomycota > Agaricomycetes > Agaricales > Mycenaceae > Mycena > Mycena vulgaris. Next base: position 31,751 of record JARGYA010000659.1, read on the forward strand.
AGGGTCAGATTATTATGGTTGTAACCGCAGTTCCAGGGCTTTCTAGGTGTTCCGGTAGGCACCCTCGTGGTTCTTGGGAGCCATACAATTGACTCTGAAAAGTTAATTTTTTGAAGGAAAAAAAGTTGCGGCAGCTTCAAGAAAATAGTTGCGGCATAAGTTGACTTTTGTCGCAACGATTTTTGGCTTCCCAAAAGAGCTTAATAGTTGCGGCATGGACATCACACAACGTAAAATAGTTGCGGCAGGGACACTTTTGCGGAAAATAGTTGCGGCATATTAAATGTGCATTTTGACCGCCATAGGTTGATGATAAAGCCCCGGTGAGTTCTGGAGACTTTAAAAATGAATCCGCGAGGGAGCTTGGATGGAACATCTCCCTGAGACTTCGGAGTCGATCGAGTGATTTTCGTCCTTGAATTTTGGTGCTGGCACCATACGAGCTACGGCGGACAGGCAGACAGGGGGACAGACGAGCGTATAGACACCATAGGTTTTATTTGAAGCTGACGCTTATAGTGAGATACGGGGAACCAGGAGGGTGCAAGAATCGCCACGGCTAAAGCTCGCTGCGGGGCGCAAAGAAATTTGAGAAACAAAGAAAGTAAGAACCAGCACCGTGTTCCACCGCCGCACACAGGCGCCCGCTGACTCGGCACTGGCAAGTGATACTATCATTCAAAGCGTGGTGCTCTGACTTTCCATAGTCTGGGCCCAAGGCGGCACCTTCGCGTGTCGGAATTCGCGTCGAGTTGATGACTGATGAGAAGCGGACTAAAGCGGACTTCGAAACACGCGCGCAAGTCAAATAACGTGATTGAATTAACAATGCTGATACTAAGCGGAGACGCAGGATGGAGCGATGTCGCGTTCGACGTTGGTGCCATGTAGGAGCGGGCGGGTCGACCAATGTCCGATTTGGGCGATTGCGGCAATCAATGGTTGCCGGCTGGACATAAGTGCGCTTACGAGGGAGCGGTCTTGATTGGGCACAATTCGGAGCCGTTTCATTCCACATTTATTCTACCTCAAACGACCATTGAATCTGCACTAATTTTCGGCTGCTACTACATCGACCACTTTTTCGAGTAATATGCCCGCAACTGGAAAGTTCGCTGGCGGCCGCCGGTGGCCGTTGTTGTACGGTGTATGTCACTGCCCTCCACGATAAGATATTGGGGTCCATCGGAGATCGCCGAGACCCTATGTTTTAGCAACATTTGTTGAATTCAACGCCGTTTGTGCTACTGTGAGTCATAAAATAATTCAAGGACGGAATTATCATCGTTTCAACATGGTTTTACCCCGTGTAGTCATTTTATTTTGCTAGGTATTTTCGGGGAATTGCGGTACATATGCCTTCCGGAAATATTTCATTCTATTCAGAGTGGGGCAGTTCAAGTGGCAAGGTCCATAAATTTATTCTGCAGTATTTGAATGTTGATTTCAAAACCAGTCTGATCTAGTGGAGCCAGAAACTGCATTTAATGGACACCACTGAAATCCACCGTGAACCAGCGGAATCCAGTGCGGAACCACAGTTACTTCCAAAAAACTGGTTAGATAAAGGACGTATTTGAGTCGTATAATATCAGTCACTGTATTCCCACCGCCAACAATTTAATATACCACTAAATAGGCAGGTTTAATCGGGGAGGGCAGTACCCTCGCCAAAATAATCTGTGAAAAGCCAGTGGGACACACTGGATCTCCTATGAGGTGGAGTCCCAATAAATTCAACAACCTGACTTCACTGGAAATTATCCTGAGGAAGAGCAAAAAAAATGAAACAATATCCATTGGGATCCGGTGGATTCCAATGGCCCACGGAGCGCCGCCGTGAGCCACTGATTTCCGGTGAGTCCCAGTGAGCCGGCACTGGATGCCGCCATCATACAATGCCGACCAATGCCGATCAGCCGGCTGTCAGCTCCGCGTATATTACCGACTTTTTCCCGAACCACTCTCGGATTACAAACGGTGGGTAGCCGAAGCTCCGCTATGGATCGGCAGACGTGGCAGACGGTCCATGTGGTCTGGGCTATCAGGGCGACTGATAGCATTATAAATATCTCGATCCACGTTGTCGCTCAGCTCCACCCATGCCAGATCGCTTGAGGAAATGGGTTCGTGGCCTCCGCCTGGAGAACAGGCCATCTTCTCGGGGATCTCCCTCGGTTCCTGCCTCTAACCCCCCACCGCCCGAGCCTCCGTCCGCGAGCGAACCACCGGACATTGATCCGAAAGCGACGAGCCCAGCAAACGCTGCGATTGACAACCTCACCGTGGCACTTGGGCTGGTTCAACAGGTTGCGAATATTGTTCGAGAGGTCCCATTCATTGCTCCCGCCGCTGCGCTGATGGCCGAGATCCTGGAAGTATACAAAGTGCGTTGAAGTATTATGATCTTTCCGCCTCTTCTAATGAATTCTCATTCCAGGTGGCCAAGGCCACGGGTGACAAGCGGGACGTGCTTCTTGCCAATATCGTCGAGTTGACCCGCGATCTTTGTGGGACCATTCTGCGGATGGAAGCAACGAACCATGTCGACCTTATTGGACGTCTCAAGGTGGATATTGAAGGATACACTGCGTTAGATTTTCCTCTCCGTTTACTGATCTGAAATATTACACTCACTATTTGATTCAGACTCCTCGCCAGGGCCTCTCTGTTTATCAAACGATACGATACCCAAGGGGTCGTCAAGCACCTTGCAGCCCGGAATGAGTTGGGAAGTGAAATACTTGCCCTCAATCGAGAGCTGGATTCGTTTGGAGCCAGGTTCAGGGTAAGTATGGGACACATCCAAATTATTTTCGCACTAACGGCTTTAGACCAACCGCTTGGTAGATCTTGCACTAAATCAAAGTGTGAACACACGGACACTGGACAGGGTTCATGACATGGTGTCAGTAACATCTTCCTTGCCTTTGGACCACTGTGTGCTTATTTGAATGCAGCCTTGAGGAAAAACTGGAAAAATGGCTGGCATGCCCAGACATGAAGCAGAAGCAACTGGAAACCCTGGAGCTTCGCCATAAAGGCACCGGACACTGGCTTCTGGAGGGTCACAAGTTCATTCAATGGCAAGACAATCCGGGATCACTGTGGATTTGGGGTCCCTGTAAGTCATTCTTCGTCCGTCACACTCCGCTCTAATTTAAGAGTAGCGGGTGCGGGGAAAAGTGTGCTTAGGTGATAATTCTCATACTCTTCCCTCGGTTTATCTTTGACCACCAATATAATAGCTCTACAGTGATCAGTGAACTTGTTGACGATAAACGGGGATTCAAGGACCTGGCGAATTCCTATTCTCCCCCTGTCATTGCATTCTTCTACTTTGATTTCAAGGACAAGCAAGGCCAGGCGGTCGACAGTGCACTCAGGCGTATTATTCTACAGCTTTCGGCCCAATCTCCAAATCCCTCCAAGACTCTGGAAGAGCACTATAAATTGAAGTCCGGTGGACAGACTTTGCCAACATATCAGGAACTTCAGAAGATCCTTGAAGCACTGCTTATGGAGCTTGGACACACTTATATCATCCTTGATGCACTCGATGAGTGCCAAGAAGGCGATCAGCGGCGACTTGTGGACTTCATTTCGGCACTTCGGAAGTGGACTCAAACACCATTGCACCTCTTACTCACCAGTCAACCCCGCCGTGTCTTCGCAGAAAGACTCCCAGGTATAACTTACATCGAGCTCGGGTCTGATCTCGCCCAGGAGGACATCAGAATTTTCGTCGAAAGTGAACTTCAGAGGTTGGGGCCTTGGGCCAGTCGCGCCGCTGATCGAGTTGTGAGCAAGAGCAATGGGATGTCAGTCTCATCATTCTTCTAGTGGACAGGGGATTTATTTACTTATTCGAATGATTCAGGTTCCGCATGGCTGCATGTCTCATCGTTGATATTTCTCGCTGTCCATGGGAAGATGAATTAGACAAGACACTTGACAACTTCCCGGACGATCTGTTTGGTATCTATGACCGGTTTCTGCAGGGAATTCGGCCGGAGCACATTCTCTATGCAGAAGCAGCTCTCCGATGGCTTGTCTTCTCCCGTAAACCCCTTGCTCTGCACGAACTTTCAGATGCCATTGCCTTTGACTTTTCCGACCCGACACAATACATTTACAAGCCAAGTCGACGCGAAAGAAATGCAGTCATGATTCCCAGGTGGTTGGAAGGGCTGGTCACTATCAACTATGACTATGTGGTCCTGGCTCACTCATCGGTCCAGGACTACCTCCTGTCCACACGTTTTACAAGCAAATTTGGTTGGGATTTCAGCGCTGGCCTCTCCCATACTTTCCTTGCGCAGACATGCATAGGCTACCTTCTATATTTTGCCGATGATCCACTGAAAGAAGAGGAGCTTCAGAGCTATCCATTAGTTCAATATGCAGCAGATCTTTGGTGTCACCATCTGTTGCATTCACACGACCGGACCTTGCTGTTTGACGGAGCAATGCGGCTTCTGGAGGACGGGAGCAAACAATACAACACTCTAAATCGGGCAGCCTCGCAGTCATGCACATCACCTTTGCATTTGTGTTGTGAAGAAGGATACATTCAAGGGGTGCGCAGGCTGCTCGAAACCGGTGCCAACATCAATCTGCAGAGCCAGATAGGCAACCTGTTGCAGGTCGCGTCCTGGCAAGGCCACATAGATATTGTGTGCCTCCTCCTTGAGAGCGGTGCAGATGTGAACACAACCAGTGGAGAAGAGGGAACCGCGCTGCAAGCCGCATCCTGGCAAGGCTACACAGAGATTGTGCGCCTCCTCCTCGAGAACGGTGCACCAGTGAACGCAACAGGTGGGCGATACGGACTTGCGTTGCAGGCCGCGACCAGAGGAGGGTACCTAGAGATTGTGAGCCTTCTTCTCGAGGCCGGCGCGGATGTGAACGGAGTCGATGGATCCCATGGAAGCGCGCTGGAGGCCGCATGCCGGCGAGGCCACACAGAGATTGTGCACCTCCTCCTCGAGAACGGTGCAGAAGTCAACACAGTGGGTGGAGGACACAGAAGCGCGTTGCAGGCCGCGTCCGAGGAAGGCAACATCGAGACTGTGCATTTCCTCCTCGAGCACGGCGCTGATGTGAACCCAGTCAGTGGAGTCTATGGAAGCGCGTTGCAGGTCGCAGCCAGAGAAGGCCACGTCGAGATCGTGCGTCTCCTCCTCGAGAATGGTGCTGATGTGAACACAATCAGTGAAGACCACGGGAGCGCGTTGCAGGCCGCGTCCAGAGAAGGACACACTGAGATTGTGTGCCTTCTCCTCGAGAACGGGGCAGATGTCGACGCAGCGGGTGGACGATACGGAAATGTGTTGCAGGTCGCAGCCAGCAGTGGCGACATCGAGACCGTGCGCCTCCTCCTCGAGCACGGGGCACACGTGAATACAAGCGGTGGAGAATATGGAAGCGCGTTGCAGACCGCGTCCTGGCGAGGCCCCACAGAGATCGTGCAACTCCTTCTCGAGAACGGCGCGGATGTGAATGCAACGGGTGGAGTACATCGCCGCGCGTTGCAGGCCGCATCCATCCAAGGTCACACAGAGATCGTGCGCCTACTCCTGGTAAACGGGGCGGATGTGAACACAATTGATGGAGAAGATCGAAGCGCGCTGCAGGTCGCATCCTGGAAGGGCCACACAGAGATAGTGCGCCTCCTCCTCCAGAATGGTGCTGATGTGAATGCGGCCAGGGGACCCTTTAAGACTGCGTTGCAGGCTGCGTCCTGGCAAGGCCACACCGAGATAGTGGATCTCCTATTGGAGAATGGTGCCGTTGACACAACATTGGAAGTGTCCTAGGGGAGGCAGTGTTCAAGTGAGCTTCAAGCGCCTGTACCATTCCTCCCAAGACCCAATGTTCAGATTTTTTCAGCAGCTCAGGACCCGTAGGATAGTCGTTTCACAAGTAATTGTTCATCTTGAAGACACAATAATGGAGCCAATTTCATTTCCTACATAGGACAATTTAGACCTGCGAGGAGGTCAACGTATCGAAATAATCCGCTAGTGTCGGAACTTGAAGCTTTAGATGTTCGAGGGATCGAATGTGGGTTGGAGTTCGGACTAAGTGTGCTCGGCGCCAGGTGCAGGAGGAACTGGTGGGTTAGGTGGTTGGTAGGTGGGTCCCATTAAAGTCGACGCTGCGCCCAGGATGCGGAAATCGGAGGCGGTTATGAGAAGAAAGAAAACTTCTGTAGAGAACATCAACAAAATATTTTGCGGTTGTCGACGCAGAAGGTAGTAATGTGCGTGTGTGATTCTGCTTGGCATTGGCGTTGATGATGTGTCTACACTGGAAGTCGCAGTGAGTTCTGGAGACTTTAATAAGTTGGAAGCAGCGAGGGAGCTGCCATCGAACCTCTGGGCACAAGACGTCGAAGTAGTTCGATCTCGACCTTGTATTTCATTTTCGGTGCTGGCGCCGTACAATCCGCGTCGGACAGACAGACAGTCGAGTGGATAGACGCAATAGATTTCATTGGAACCAACGCTTACAGTAAAAACGGTGGAACAATCGCTACAACGGAGGCAAGGAGCGCCTGCAGGTCGCCAAAAAGAATAGGCGGGAAAGAACGTAAGAACCAGCACTGTGCTCCACCGGTGCAAAGGGCCGTGCGCCACGCCACGCGTCCGCAGTGCAGATAAACTCCTTGAGGGCCCACCGCTGTTTCCGCGCCCCGCAAAGCTCGAGCGACGGCAACCAGCCCACTGTCCAGGGATGGCGCGCGAAGACACGACCTCACGAGCGCTCCGGGACACTGCGAGTGCACGAGCACCGGGGGATGCCGCACGACCGCCATGGACCGACCCCGGTCCGCGGACGCGCATGCGCTCGAAGAAAGAACGGGCGTGCATCGGGGAGAAGAGACGAGGAAAGAAAGGGACGGCGGGGAAGCCGGCGGGAGTGCCATGGATATGAAATGAAAGAGAGGGGAAGAAAAAAAAGGGCAGAAGGGAGGAGAGGAAAAGGAAGGAGAAGGAAGCGGCTGCACACATCGCGGCCCCGCGCCCGCCGACGCCGCGCCGCACGTCCCCGCATCACCATGCTCCCCAGTGACGCGCGCCCGCTCTACGGCCCTCATCCGCGTCCAGGCGCCCATTCCCAGCACACATTCCCGCGCCCGCAAACACAACAGCATGCCCTCCCCGCCGACCACTACACGCCCACTACCCGTTCTCGGGCGCCGCTGTGCGCATACGCACGCTCCCCGCGCTGCACCCACCGCCGCCTTCACGCCCGGCCATGCCCAGCATGCGCACAGGGGTCATACCCGGGCGTAGGGACGCGCGACCGCACATCGCAGCGCACCCGCGATCGCGGTGCGAGTCCCCCGGCACAGCGTACGCATAGGAGCCCGCGCCGCTGGTGCTGCGTCCGTCCGGGACGCGCAGGGCGGAGAGACGGATGCGCGTGAGTGGACTCGAGGAGAGAATGGGCAGCACGGGGCGAAGGGGGAGGAGCGTGAGGAGACGAGGGATCGCCATGAAAATGCGAGGAAGGCAGGGAGGGAAGAAAAGGGCAAGGAAGGACGAGAGGAGAGTAGAGTAAGAACAGGGAGGAGAGGACAGGAAGGAGGAGAAGGGGAGGAAGGAAGGAATGAAGGAAGAGAAAAGAAAATGATCCATACATACATACCACCTCCCGACGACCTTCCTCCTCTTAGCTAGCGCGTAGCCGCATTCAACGCGTTCTTTTCTTTCCCGCCGTATGGCTCCCTCACCGCCCGCTCCCAGCCTCGGGATTCCTCCCCCTCATCGCAGTCTGGATGGGGATGCAGATGTATCACGGCGAGCAGAGGACGGGCAAGGTGAGAGTCAGACGACGATGAAGACATCGCAGCGGCATGGGCATCGCATGCGTTGCAAGAGGCGGAGCGGAGGCGTAGATGAGGGGTGGGGAGGAGGTGGAGGGCGTCTTGGCGCGTGGTGCGTCCGAGGGCGGTTCCGTCCGCGCGAGACCACGCTGCGCGCTACGGATGAGAATGTCTGGTCAAGCGTGTCCTGCGTGGGCATCACCAACTCTACGCATAGATCGAAGGGAAAAGGGGACACAAGTCGAGGAAGAAGGAGCCCTTCCTCGCGGCGGGAATTTGGCATCGAGGACGGCCCTGGGATATACAAGCTGAGCACGGCGTAGGCGTCGTAGTAGTCGTGCTGGGACACGATATCGTGGTAGAGATCTGGAATGCAGGCTGAGCCAGTCTCCTACCCAACCTCAGTTACGGGGTTAGGGAGTCTCAGTAGTATTTTTCGGCGGAATTTCAGTATTGATCGTATATACCAAATCCGTCACAGCCCATCAATCCATCAGCTCTAGAACCATTTCAAACTCCGAACTCTCAGACAGGATTAGGGGCCGCTGAATTCAGACGCAGATCGACCGGTCTAGTTCTACTGCTAGGGGTGCCCTACGGAAGCAGTTACGCCCGGAGCGAATGAACTTCAATCGGCACCCACTCGATCTGGTCTACATGAATCTTCGTTGCGCTCTCGATCCTCTGCACCCTCGTGGGCAGCACATTAATTAATTCACCGTTCTGTACCGAAATCCTCCGTTTACATCAGCTGTTTGGATCCTAAACGACATACCCTCTTCTGCTTCACTCAAGCCTGCTCTCTACTCGGACAATTGGCTGCCTCCTCCTTTATCTAATCTAACCCACTGCGTACGCCTCGAATAGACACGGCCTCGTCATAATCTACAATTCATCCGTACCCGGGAACTCCCCGTGTCCAAAATTGCACTCTCAACCTCCGGACGACTGCGAGTTAAGCAGGACAGTCGACGTTAAGAGGAACGTCCCGTGCATCAACGGCTCCCATGCCGGTTTAAAACTCCTTGCTCGCTTTCCCTCGGATCTGCGGCTTCTATCTCTCTATGTTGACATCTCTACTGTATACATCGTGTTCGGGATTCTCTGGTCTACTGCTGTGGCTCCACAGTCGTTCTCTCCGTGTTGACGTCGGCGGCCGGGGGTGTGGCGCGCGCGTGTGATGCACCCATGTCACATACATGTAATCTCGCATGGCCATGGTGCGAGCGCAGCTCTTCGCACAACCGGTGTGTGTGATGCTTCTGCGAAAACTCCCGGTATGCCGCCACGGCGCATGAGAGATTCTCAGGAGTGTGGCAGCGCTGGACGTCATCTCCTGTCTCTCATCGAAGCGCAGGAGATCCGAGACGCCTCCAAGAGAGAAGCAATCTTTAATTGGAGAGATAGATGAATAACCGTAGGAGAGCTCCACAACCTCGTGTCCACTTTACATGTGTAAGAAGTCCTCACGGTTATATATCAGGAACCACACGTAGATGTATATAAGCCGCTGCCATGGTGACATGTACACCCCTGGCTTCTCTCTTCTCTCTCTATCCTGAAGCCCACCTTCAAAGTGCCAATACAGCAAATGGCTCTACCAGTAAGACATCACATAATTTGAGTCTAGTTGTGACTTAGGAAATACCAGGCCAATGAAAAGTTTGACTCAGCCGAGGTGAAAGAACCTTCGGAGCTCTCCTCTAAACGTAAATATAATTAGCTCAAGCAGTCTGAAAATCCTACTCAATTTTTATAGCTACCTTGGGCTTCCCAAGCCTACTGGACTTGGATCTTGAGATACAGGAAAAACAAAAGGAAGTCCACATGACACCTGAAGACGACCCAAGCTACCCTGAAAAACTGACAAGGCTGGGGGAATATCTTTCCAGGCGATTTAACAGATCATATGACTTGAAGGATTTCCAACCTGCATTCGATACCTTGCAGAAGGCAAGAGGGTTGATACCGGAGGGCCATCCACTCCTGGTGCCAATTCTGGCTGGCCTAGGAACCTGTTATAGTTCTAGATTCCAGAGATTTGGGGAGCTACAGGATCTGAAAGACTGTATGGAAAAATTTCAAGCAGTAGTCAGCCTCCTTCCTGAACAAAACCCGGATCTGCCCGAATATTTGAAAAAACTATCACAGTCAATCATGCACAGATATAAGAGATTTGGGAAGCTAGAAGATCTTGAATGGGCCATTGTGAACTTTCAAAGGGCAATTACCTTAGCCGGCAGTGACAATCATATCCTTGCTTACCTGATCCCTGAGATGGCAATTTCTCTTGAGTTACGGTATGACAGGTTAGGGGACTTGGAGGATCTCAATCTTGCTGTGAAAGGGTTCAAAACTGGTATAAACCATATATCTGATAATCATCCTGCCAAAATAAACTATTTAATTGGACTGGGAGAGGCTTATATAATGAAGTACACCAGGCTTGGTGATATCCATGACATTGATTCATCAATACAATACCTCCGAGCAGTTTTGAAATTATTGCCTCAGAGCCACCCAGCGATTTCCCACGTTTTGATTACGATGGCAGAGTCTTTTGTTGTTCGATATGCAAGGTCTGATGTCTTGGATGACGTCTTATCTGGGCTAGAGGCAGCTGAGACAGCCATGAAATTGATGTCTGCAGATAACCCTCACATTCCACATGGAGAGTATCGGGTCGCAAAATTGAGCCTGAAGAAGTATAAGAGATTAAGGAATCTGAATGACCTGAAAACTGCCCTGAATAATGCTCAGGCTGCAGTAGAGAAAATACCCGAAGGACACCCATTTCATGTATACTGTATACAGGTCTGGGCAGAAGTGCTTGCAGCGCAATACAGAAGTTCCGGAAACCCAGATCATCTGAAGGCTGCATTTGAAAACTACTATGCTTCATGCCAAGTCCCTAGCTTTGATCTAGCATATTCTTGGAGTGTCACCTCGGACTGGGCATCTCTAGCGCAGGAACATAGCTCAGAGGAATTGCTGAAGGCATACAAAAGCATGTTTGATCTATTGCCAGCAACATTCTGGATAGGCAACTCATTATCTGCCCGTCAGCAAGAAGTAACAAGATTTCACATTGCTCAAACAACCTCAGATGCCATAGCAGCCTGTGTGGAGCATGGCAATCTCGCACTTGCAATCGAGTTTCTTGACCAGGGGCTAGCAACTTCATTCCAGCACATGCTACAGCTAAGACCAGATCTTGACAGTCTTCCTGAAGCAGATGCCACAAAACTGCAGGACATTTCAACTCAACTGTATACTGGAAAGTCTCCGAGTAGCCATCAACTCGCAATTGAGAGGAACAAATTGCTTGCTGAAATCCGGAAGCGTTCTGACTTCGAACATTTCCTGCTTCCTCGACCTTACAGTGTCCTTTGCAAGGCCTCTGGAAATGGGCCTATCATCATTCTCAACTCTCACAAGAGCCACTGCGATGGTATTATTCTCCTGAACCCTGCATCGGAGCCACTTCATGTGCAACTTCCAGATGTTACACTTGTTGAGCTAGAGCATCAAAAGAACATCCTAAAAGGCCTTCTGAGCAGATGCAATGTTAGGAGCAGGGACTCAGATTCTACTCGTCTATTTGCTGGGTTTGAAGGATCAAGATCCAAACCAGTTCATGAGAGCTTTCAAGAAATGTTAACATGGCTCTGGAAGAATGTTGTTGGTCCGATCTATAAGGCCCTAGAAAATGTGCGTAAATAAGTACCTCATCTTTTCAACCTGCTCATATTCCTATTCTCGCTCAGAGTAACATTGTTGATGGGCGAGTGTGGTGGTGCCCGATTGGAGCCTTTACGGGCCTTCCTCTCCATGCAGCAGCCCCTTCCGATCAATTTATCAGCTCTTATATAGCCACTATAACTGCCCTTCTTGATGCACAAGCTCTTCCAGAGTCGGAGGCTCCAAAGCTTGGTGTGGTTGGAGTGACACACAGTGGGAAGGGTCAGCAAGCAGCACTGCCTGGGGTGAAGAAAGAAATCAAAGTTGTTTCTGATCTTGCTGGAGGCCATCTTTCCCAGAGCCTGGTTGGCGAGCGAGCAACAGTCGAGGCAGTAACCTCACAGCTCCAAAACTGTGAATGGGTTCATCTGGCCTGCCACGGGAAACAAGATTTACGTGACCCACCCAAGAGCTGTCTTCAATTGTATGGAGGTACCCTGGAGCTGGAGACCATCATGCAAATGCCTTTATCCAAAGCAGAGTTTGTTTTTCTGGCTGCATGCCAAACAGCCATGGGAGATGCACAGATGGTCAATGAATCATTCCACTTGGGTGGAGGATTCATTGCTGCTGGGTTCCGAAGCTCAATCGGCACACTATGGTCCATGCGTGATAGTGATGGGCCCGGTGTTGCGGAAACAGTCTATACATACCTGTTTCGCAAGGACACCACACCAAAGGTTACAGATGCTGCAAAAGCTCTGCAGTTGGCTCTTAGGAAATTAAGGGATGCAGGAGTTCCGTATCAACATTGGGTTCCGTTTATCCACATGGGAATTTAGGAGCGAGGATAAGGCTTGATTTGTGATTCCTATATGGCAGTGTATGCACTGCGATGTCTTTTCTTGTTTTCTCCTGTGCTATGAAATCTTTGTCTGTACCTATAGCTGTTCTCTCTGAATCAAATGTCGATATGTGTATGTGTAGCTGCACCATCAGCGGTCATTAGTGAGAAACATCCGGTAAGCATTCATCACATATAGTTTAACTTCTGCAAGTGGCTGTAAAATAATTTAATCGCTGACACCGCTAACAGTCAGGCGCGTAGAATAATTCTATTCAGAAACCCCGGTTGCAGACAGCAACCCCCCTCCAAAAAAAATATCTATGCAGAAACCCAGGTTTCTGCAGCCGGAGGTCCCCACCGGGACCTGCCAAATTCGGACCAGTGGGTTTATGACTTTGAACGAGGCGTACTTTTAAACGAATTGAGTCAATCTAGCGGAGTGCATGGGCCCAGTCATGGTTTGAGGGTCCATTGAGTGGTATGAGTACATATGTCCAGACTCCATCGATGCGAGAACGTGGTCATCTGCGTGGCCGCGACCACCGCGACGTATCCAGCTGAACGCTTGAAGAGCTGAAGTAAGAGAATCTTGAGAGGCTATACATGGCTTGTCGTAGAGACACGAGGGGAAGATGGTTTGGAGGTCAAAAGGGAAATTCATGACTCGGCACTCTCAGGTACGGTAAAAATGACGCGGACTGACGCGGACCGGCGCAGACTGACGCGGCACTGACGCGGCGGGGGCTTTGTCATTGACGCGGCATCGGCGCGCCGCCTCCAGTATCTCATCCTACACCTCCCAGGCTCCAAACTGAAGTTAATGGAGGTTAAATAGTCTTAACACATCGTCTAAACCCGCCTCCAATTCTCAACTTGCGGGCCGCAACTCTGATATCTTATATATTATTGAGTGGTTGGATGAGGGATTTCTTGGCCGACGTGTGGATGAAAGTCAACTACCAACACGGATTAGTCAAAGCCTCTGGAAAAATATACATTCTGAAACCTATTGAAACCGTGTACTGTACCTTGAATGCGAGACTCGAGCTTGCTAGCAACTGTCGGTGCCTGTGTTATTGGCGCGGCATTCCCGCGCCCCTGTTAATTTCCCGCACGCCGCTTCCCTAGCCCATTTATGTGAGTGTTCTATAAGGTCAGGGCATTTACACAGCACTGCGGCGTGCCCATCAACTCTTCAAGTGTTCACCGTCTAAAATATCGACTCAATCCCCGGCATCAAGGGCTTAGTTTATGCATTCCAGGTCCGACCATACCAAACACCTGACTACTCGTTCAAAGCCACCTGCACGGATCTCAATTCCCACGGGTCAAATCCACCGAGGCATCATCAAAATATCGAGAGGTACGAGCAGAAAATTGACCTCTCTGTAGATGCTTGCATGCCCCATCGAAAAGTCCTACTAAACCGTGACTGGAACCTCTAGATCATTATGTTAGATGTGCTCAGTTCGCGAACACAGTTTTACTGATGTATTGACGACACAACAATAATGAGCTTGCTTGATTTCCGACTGGTTTCAGGAATCAATGCTACATAATCTCCTGGGTAAATCCACTGTTGGGCAGCTGGGCACACTGAATATTAGTGAAGGGTCTTTACTCCCATCTTCAGCACGAGGTGCTTGAATGGGCATTTTCCCTTGGCTTTTGTATGAGGGAGGTTTAAAAGGGTCTGAGAGGCTGTACAATACAATACAGAGAAGCCACTGACGAGAGACCAGATTTGGAAGAACATATGTTTGCATTAGTTTGAGGGGGGGCAATATCAACGGGCCAATAACTTACTCGAAGCTTGAGTCGCAATTTTCTGATAAAAATGAGCAGAAACCCGGTTTATTCTCGATCGGGGCCTGAGCTATTCCGTGAGTCTCAGACTCGGATCCTAGAGAATTAAATAGGTTGTTGCTCAGATTGTCGACAGAAAGCAAATATGAGGGACACAAAATTCCCAAAGTTCACCATGCTCACGGATGCCATTAGGATTATATTCCGAGATCCACTACTTCAGATACTCTCAGAGAGTGTTCCTTGACCCACCCAAGTGACCCAGAGCTCCTACACTCTCACTCCAAGTATTACAGCCGGGAATTGTGACTTCTCCCCTTTAACATTGCCCAAGAGTGATGTATTTGGGTCCAAAACGATGTAGTGAGAGTACTACTCCCTGTTGGAAGTCAAATATCAGCAACAGACCCTGGGTGGAAGGAAGGAAACCGTGCGCGTCAATTTACCCGGTGGCTGTGCTGACACGGCACTGGCGCGCACTGACGCGGCACTGATGCACACTGACGCGACATTGCCGCGCATCGAGAGGGAGCTCAATTATTGAAAATCTACCTCCGGATGGTCAGCAAAGAACGGTAAAACTCAGTTTGATGTTGAACCTAATCTCCCGTGCTATGAGGGAGGTTGAAGTCGACTTTCTTACGAGATTTACCAGAATATCAGACCCGCAACCTTAAATTTAGGGTTTAGAGCCTGTAGGGCATCAGTAGACTCTGAAATATACTGTAGAACGGGAGTTTAATGCATTCCGAAGTCGGCTAGTCGGGCTTAGTCAGGCTTAGTCAGGCTTAGTTAGGCTTAGGGATTGCCGCGTCAATGCCGCGTCAGTCCGCGTCAAGCCGCATCATTTTCTCCTGACCCAGCACTCTCGGCTTCACCCAATTCACAGTTTCCTGAATCGTCACCCCTGCATTGCATTTTTAGAGTACTCGACTGGATTAAAAACCCGCATCATTCACCTCCAACTAACTGTTTTTTTTTCTCCGGCAGTTGGTTTCGAGGCCAAAGGAAACCGACGGGTAGCCGTGCCATGACCATGCCGAGGGTTTCCGACGGAACGGCACCAGGTCTTAACGGCAGCGGTCGGCAGCCCTCACCGTGAAGCTTGATTCATGCGTAGTGCTGTGCCAAGCTCCGAGACTCACATGAAGACACCCTGAAAACATTTTTCGACGTGACTTACGAGGTGAACGGTGTTGTTCGGTTTCGGCCGGAGGCCCGGATCAGACAGAAACCCCCGAAAGTTCAATAATCTGAGGGCTTCCGAATAAGAGGGGGTTTCTGTCTGCAACCGGGGCTCCTAAATAGAATTATCCTATATAACCTGGTGCAAAGATGTATTACCTATCATCATCGTGATAACTTCTGGCTGGTTGCACTGCCACACTTCCTGTCACTTTCAAGGTGTGATATGCGGGTCGGGTTGGACCTGAAAGCCTAGGCTTGGGCTTGAAAAAGATCTTGAGACTGACCCGACGCCCCAGGTCCAGTCGGGTCGCGCTCAGGCCCGGCCGGGCTTCACTGCATTTTTCTCAACTCCTTCGTGGGAGATTTTTCGAGGGGCAAAGTGATTATGGCGACAATGTGGCGGCAGTCATATTCCACCCATGCTTAGGACACGTCATTGAAGCACACCGATGATTTTAGATGTGTATCGTGTTAGAGGCGTGTTGTAGTACATATTTTTTGCGGCACATAAACTATGTTCATACGCGCCCCAACTCGTCAGTTTGCGGGTCGTGTTGGCGGCAGTTGACGTCAAGTTACCTTATTCGGTGGTGGCAGTTGACGGCAAACTCATTGTTTGTGGCAGCAGGTGGGCGGCAGTTGGCGTCAAGTTGGCGTCAGTCGTCAAGGTCCTGGCGGCAGTTTTACCGCGTGCGTCGGTGCCAGAAGTGGCAGCAACAATCAAGTATCCTACGAGACTGGAATATTTTGGGAAAATAAATGCCGGGGGTGGTATTATTACCTTCTGATATAAGCATGAGTTAGATGCATTCAGGTTCATCACTTGATTCAATTTTCGTTCAAACCACGTTCAACCTCGGTTTGTGCCACGAAAATCCGCTTCAAACATAGGCGAGACGACTGAATCGGAGTGAATCCCAGAGGCAAGGCAACATACACAATTGTAAAGGTCCGTCTGAGTTCCCATTTCACACAAAGTAATTTTATGGAAACCCCAACTGTGGAATACATCGTCCAGTGGATCAGCCTCAAATTATGTCCAGGAGGCCGTGTGGTTCAATCTGAGGATAGATAGAGCTTTTTGTGCATCTATTGAGTGATTTAAAATGATGTTTTACTCGTTCAAAAGTAGGTGCATTCGTTTATGGCGTGGCCGGTGCTTCTTGAACAAAGATGAGCTTGCCACTATCTCGGCTGAAAGAGAAAATAAGCTATTTTCCAGTGATAAACTATGCCGCGGACATACCCGAATTACAGCTCTTTGCAGAACTCAGGGCACGGCATGTTTTTTACTGTTTTGGGACATTTTCGGGAGAACATCTGTCCTGAGCTCAAATCGGGTCCAAAACGCTCGGGATATAGACTATTAGAGTCCCGCTTGAAATGCGCAGAGCAAACAATTAGAAAAAAAGATGTCACTTGCAAAAGTTTTTTTTCAGGGCCAGAATCTCTCCACCGAATTCGGCTACAGCGTACATGACGCATCCACCCTCTACGTCGAGAACCAGTCGGCAATCTCTGTTTCAAAAAATCCGGAACATCACGGGCGCATGAAGCATTTTAATTCCAGAGACGGCAAGTCAACCCAAGAGGAAGAAAGATTTAGAGTCCAAATAATCTGCGCCGCTAGCGTAAGTGTCGCGGGCAGAGTCCGGACGGAAAAGGATGTAATCGGGGGTTTTTTTTGGATGGAGATGGATGCCTGCGGAGGATGCGGAAGCTTCAGCTTGTGAAGTGATTGAAATGTGGGTTGGAGTTCGGACTACGAACAGTGCTCGGTGTCAAGTGTGGATGCTTGGACCTTATTAAAGTCGAAGATGCGGCCAGGATCACGGCGAGTCGGCTAGGAATTACTTCCGCATAGCGCAGAATCTCGACGAAATATTTTGCCGTTTGTCGCAGGCGGCTGAAGGCAAGAGGTAGTTGGGTATGTGTGTGGTTCTGCTTGGCATGAGCATGATGATCTGATCGGCCGAAAGTCCCGGTGAGGTCTGGAGAAATTCAGCTGGAATCAGCGAAGGAGGTGCCATGGAACATCTGCCTGAGACTTCGGAGTCGATCGAGCGATTTCGTCCTTGAAGTTCGGTGTTGGCACCGTACAGTCTACTTACGCCGGACAGGCAGACAGGCGGACAGACAATATATTTCATTGGAACCCAAAGCTTACAGTGATACGCGGACGAAGGAGGTGGAAGAATCACAACAGAGGAGGGAAGGAGCCTCACTGCGGCGCTTGAACGGTGGGCGGGAGATTACATAAACAACATCAGAATCGGCCACCGCCGCACACGCGCGCCAAGACTACTCCGACCGCGCGTCCGCGGTTTACAGACGCGTTCGAGTGGCAACCCGCCCACCAGCTCCCCGCGCGATCGCACTCTCGCCTCCGATGCGAGCGATCCCGCGATCGCCGCCGCACCGTGGCGGCACGCGGATCTCTCCGAGACGGGCGTGAACACTGCGGGGCAGGACACGAGTGCATCAGCGACGGCATGACAGGCACGGGCGCCCCGGGCCCATCCCGCATGTTGGGACGCGCGCGCGAAGGTACGACGTCACGAGCGCTAGGGACGCTGCCGCACGACCGCACCGCGGACGCGCGCAAGAAGAGGAGGCGGACGCGTGGGGACGCGAGGAGAGAGCGGTGCGGGGGAACGAAGAGGGAGGTGGAGAGGTGGAAGCGCGGGGAGGAAGAGGGAGGAGGGACGAGGAGGGGTGAGCGCGGAGAAGGGAAAGAAAGAAAGAAGAAGAGAAAGGGGGGAGCTGCACACATCGCGTCTCCCCCGACGCCGCACTGCACATCCACGTATCGTGCACCCCCGACCCCGCTGCGCCGAAGCCGTCCACAGCGCACATCCCCGCGCCCGCAAATACGACGCCATGCGCATCTCCCTCCCCGCTCTAGCGGCACTACGCCCACATCCCCCCGCGTTCGCGCCCGTAAACACGACGCACCCGCCGCCTGAGTGCGCAGCGTCCCTCGCTGCTCACTGCTCGCCGCCACCGCTAGCGCTGCCCATCTCGCCCCGCACGCGCGCAGGCGTCACACACGAGCACAGCAGCGCCCGGCGCCCTCCCCGCACTCCACATATGCACTGCCCCGCCGGGTGAGATAGCGCGAATACCCTGAGACTGCGCAGCACACCGTAACTCGCGCGGCGCGCGACGCTCCGACACAGAGGAGGAAGCGGCAGCGGCGGATGCGCGCTGTGGATGCACGAGCGCCGCGGCGTCCGCCGTGCACATGCCGGAGGGAAGGGAAGGAAGGGACAAGGGCGAAGAGAGGGAGGTAGGGGCCGAGCGCCAGGAAGGTGGAGGAGGGAGGGAAGGGAACGAGGGCGAAGGGAGGGAGGGAGGAGAGGTAGGAAGGGAAGGAAGGAAACGACTCCTCCTCCCCCGAGCTAGGGTGTGCGTAGCCAAAGCCGGAGCCGCAATCGATGTAGGGGAGCCCCCACCTCTTCCCCCCACCCGCGCTTCTCCGCTTCGACTCGGCGCGCGCGCCTCCCGATCCCGCCCCCGCTGCGGGATCGCTCCCCCTCTTGTCGCGCTGTGAATGCGGATGCGCGCGGAGGTATCGCCGCCGTACGTGCAGGGCGAGCGGAGGGTGGAATGGTGGGCGTGGGGATGATGAGGAGGGCGCGGCAGATGCAGACGCGAGATGAAGAGGTGTCGTCCGCTGATGATGGGACTGGCGCGATGGCTGGGAGCGCGGACGCGCACGTGTCGAGACACAGGAGGCGCCATGTAACGGGCGGGGAGGGGAGAAGGTCGAGGTGGACGTGCTGGGCTCGCAGGGGAGGTATACACTCCCGTATGAGGGCGAGCGAGTCCGCATGCGCTACGTAGAGGAGTGGATGCCAGCTCTGTTTCCGCCACGACCAACTCCAGCGGTTCGGGGCCTTAACGATCTGCGCGAGCGTGGCCTCATTGACCGCCGCTATTATCTACCCCGCAATGAGGGAGGCACATTGGAGTCGAGGAAGAGGAGGCGCTTCGTCGTGGCGTGTGTGCGACGTCCGGTGTGCGGTAAAGGCGGAGTGAGCGGTAAAGTGCGTGTCCTGTGAGGCGGGGAGGTAGAAGAGCTTCCTGTGATTTCGATTAGCTTGGGAGACGAACTGAAACGAGAAGACGCACTCTGCTTGCAGGAAGCCGATGATGGGCTCTCCACGAGCAGGCGGATTCCGAGATCATCCCCGAATGGGCGCAGCGTAGAATTAGCGTCCATGCGACGAATTCTGGTGGAAGAGGTCGCGATGGAATCAGAAGATTGCTGGAATTGCAGCGAGTTATCGATGGGATGTCGGTGAGCAGACGGCGTGACGTGGCGGCGGACATGAACGCTAGCATAATGCAGCAGCGGCCCCGGGGAATACAATCGGGGACCCGCAAATACAAGTGACCCGTAGCGAATATAAGCCAGGTCCATACTATGTAGATTGCGTTGGACGGTAGCCAGCCTCGAGGGTTTAGCGTTCAACGTCGATGCCAAGAGGTGATGGTTAGATAAGCTGATGATCAGTCGGTGATCGCCAGAAAGTTGTCCAGCATCCTTGCATTCGTTGCTCACGGTGCCAGAGGTCATATTTTCACCAAAGAATAGCTACCCATACACATTGTTTATGACTCTGAGCTCTGACTGTGTATGAACATTGAAAAACAGAATGTGGTGAGAAATGATGCTGTGATGGCAACTGATGAAATTTCCTTTTTCTGGGGGGGGGGGGTCGTGGGACTTATTGGCTGATCCAGAGATCGCTCACCTCTTGGTACGATGCAAGGGACGAATCACGATCATCTGACAGCGTTACAGAGGGATTACATACAAAACGGCGACTGATGGCCGGAGATAGAGTATTTTTGCCTTTATAACGTGTTCCGTCTCACCACGACTGCGGCACGTTTTCAGTCTTTCGCGATGTTGCTCTTACTCGTCGCATCGCTCATCCAACTTTCCCTGGCCCAGCAGCTCCAACTGGCCCGGAATTATAGTGGACAAGGCTTGTATGGCCTGCATAAAGCTCTTAGCCTACAATCAAGACGTTGATCCAGAATATTCGTAGTTTCGATCCCTGGAACTTCAAGGTCGGCAACGACGCAACCGACCTATCTGGACAGCCTGGAAACCAAGGTAGGAGCGAAAGTGGTCTTCGCAGCGCACTGTAAAGGGCATGGTTCACTCCACCGCAGGCAACGTCAACTTTACCGACCAGGCTTTTGCACAGCAGCAAAACCTCACCTCCGTGAATGCGGCCGGTAACGTGGTTATAAAAGTCGACGACTTCACGAGTGCCCAGCCGGGCGGGACCTATGGCCGCAATACAGTGCTCATGTCGTCAAAAGACACGATAACAGCTGGGAGCCTGGTCATCATGGATGCGGTCCATATTCCGTTCGGAGTGAGCGAGTTAAACGGTGTCAATGTAGTCTTGACTGACGAGCCCTCGTTCCAGTGCTCCGTGTGGCCCGCCTTTGGATGATAGGCCTCGGCGCACCCTGGCCCGGCAGAGGCGAGATCGATATCATCGAGAACGTCAATCTCGCCACCAACAATCAGTACTCGCTGCACACCCTCGACGGCTGCGCTCACCCCGCCAAGGGCCAGGTGAACGAGACGGGCAACCTCCTCACACCGAGCTGCTTCGTCAACGCCACGGGCCAGGCGACGAACGAGGGCTGCCTCGTCGCGGACAATGACCTCAGCTACGGCGCCAAGTTCGCGCAGAGCGGGGGCGGCGCGTTCGCAACACTGTGGGACGAGGCGGGTATCAGGATCTGGTTCTTCACGCGCAGCGCCGTCCCACCCGACATGGCCACCGCCAGCCCCAACCCGAGCGGGTGGGGCGCGCCCACAGCATTCTGGCCCCAATCGTCCTGCAACACCGCGCAGTTCTTTGGGCCGCAGACGCTGATCCTCGTAAGCTCCTCATCTCATATCACCCCCGCGTAAAATACCCGTCTCACGAATCCAAACCCCTGATGTATAGGAAACCAACGTGTGCGGTAACTTCGCCGTCGACGTCTTCAGCCAGACCTGCAGCCAGGTGGCCAAGGTATGCACCGATCTTGTCGTCACGCCGACCAACTACGTCGATGCGTACTGGGAGATCAAGTACATCGCCGTATTCTCCAAGTATGCTGCGCTCGTCTTCGTTACTTTGATGCTTCACTGACGCTGGGTGTCTCCAAACCACAGTAGCTCATCAGGTGCTTCGGGCGCATCCTCTGTCAGTAGTGCTTCGGGTGCATCCTCTGCCAGTAGTGCTTCGGCCGCATCCTCTGCCAGTAGCGGCTCTGCGACCACTTCTAGCGCCAGTGCGGGTACAACTGGTGGAAGCAATGCTGCTTCCGCACCGGGACTATGGATCCTCCTCAGCTCCGCGCTCATGGGAGCGATAGTCGGTTACATTATGCTCTAGTTTAAGATGCGAATTGGGTTCAATTTCCGGCTGATTGTTACAAGGACTAAAACTTCACCAGAGCCTGAGGGAGTGAAATTGATTAACGATGATACATAAGCTTCACTGGTTAGAGACGCGTATGATGTATCAGTCCTGGGTTTTGGCAGCGATCAACGCATTGCTCGTGGCTGTCGTCGGTGCGCTCCGCAATGAGCTCGAGTGTCCGCATTTGGACACAGCGATCAAATCTCTCTCGATGGCAAAGGATGCCTCATAAATCACGAGAAAAATGGCAATTATCGCGGTGCATACTGTAGAGTATCTAGTCGATTTCAGCATGCGACGGCACAAAAACGGCGGTTCTTTGCCAGACATGCAATGTTGTATTCCGGCCCCCACTGCGAGCGGAAGAAATATAGTTGGTTCACTCGTACTTCTTTCCCACCATCATCCTCGCCTCCCTTCCTTCGGCACTCGATCGAGCGACGTCTCTTCACCCAATTTCGGCGTCACAGAGTAGTATTTAGTTAAGTACTCCCATTCCTTGGCTCGCGCTTCGCTGACAAGACGCCTTCAGCGAGCGGGCCGTCGTTTCCGACGAGGTTCTGCGATTCTGAAAGGGGAAGGAAAAGGCCACCGTTGAAGGGTTGCCAACTGCCTCTCTTCCGTGCTGCCTGACTCGGGTGTCAAGAAGGGGCTTGGGTGATGTGCCGGGGATGTACACGCGGCGGCGTGTGGGCACGGTGAGCCGTTCTTGACATATTTTTCCCGTCTATGTTATTACTTCTACCTCACATACTCTTCCCGTTCACAAGGCGGTCCCAACAGGCAGTGACACCAGCCTCGGCTACATCTTCCGCGCAGCCCCTTCATCGTCAGTCTCTTCCCAATCCATGTACTTCATCAATGAGTCTATCCCAGCCCCGACGCCCAATCGTATGGAAAGCCGGAGCACCACGCTTTGAAACAGTGATGGTATCACTTGCCGAGTGATGGCCGTGCACCACCTCATTCGAATGTAGAAATACAATGGACCGTAGGCTGCTTATTACTACTGAATAGCGATTCAAACTCGATGTAGGACATGACATAATACCCGCACATGGGTCCCAGACTGACAGGAATGTTGCAGAGGTACTTTCTACCTCATTGTCGGTGTATACTGAGCATTCAATATTTGCGACCGTCAAAATGTCCAGGATATCTCAAATGTAGAGATAACCAACCTATCCTCCCATTTGAACATGCCGAGATGCCCGGGGACGAGATCAAAGGTCGTGAGGTGCACCACAATCTTAAAACAGGATGGTAATTGATTCTGAAGACATATTAGTCGATCAGACTCAATTACAGGCCATAAAACCTTCCCTTCCCAACGGATTCAAGGCGGTATGGTGGTGTCAATCCATATATGGTTGAATAGCATCCAGTTCCCAACCTTTCTGCTTGCAACGACATAGTTCCCGAATTAAGTTGGACAGATCCAGTTTTTCAGACCTGGTTTTTCAAATGTGAACGGGCAGTATCTTTGACAAGGAGATTATGATGCTTCCTGTTTGTGGTGAGAAACATAGACTGATCGAATTAGCTGCAAGGGTCGTTTGAGGAGGAGGAGGAAGGAGAGGGTGGGGAGATGTTTCTGTGGCGGTCCCGACTTATAAGATGGTTCTAATTTATCCACAGAGTTAGACTGGAGATGGCTCAACGTATGCTTCTCAAGTCATTGCTCGTCCTTGAATCCTCCATTTCTGAGCATTTTAAACGCTGAATGTGGCTGTCTTTTGTGCCAAGCGATGCTTTAGAAATATGGGCTATACTCATTCATTTATGCGCGGCGGTGCGGTGAAGGATCATTCAACTTTCCCCTCGATCCCTTCCACGGTATCATCTCGGCCATCACTCGGCTAGTGATACCATCACTGGTTTCAAAGCGTGGTGCTCCGGCTTTCCCTACAATCGCGATGAGGCAGGTTGATGGGGGGTATCTTTATTGATCTCTATTGATCTGGTATGGCGTGCGTCGCGTACCTAGTACTAGTCTTTAGCATCGAGCTTGCCCGTCGTCTGCAGATTTATTGAAAACCAAGTTCTCATGTGCGGGGCTAAGACGGCAGCGCCGCACAACAATGCCCGGTATGTGCATGCATTCGTTCTACTGTGTATCATGTTCTAGACTTTCCGTTATAACCATAGGCGGAGAACTTCGTTTCCTCCGCGAAGGAGCATCCAAACCGCGTCGACCGACTCGGAACGGAAGTTCGTCAAGGTAAGAAGTTAAATGTTGGATGTTGGTCGTGGATGCTGGCGGATTCCGGATTCAGTGCCAACCAATGAGGTGGAGTACGAGGGCTGCACGCGAAGAGATATGTTGCATAGAGCGGTGGATTTGTGTCTGCTGGGTCGTTTACCATGTAGTATATTTATAGCCGGAGTCGATTCCGGTAACGTAAGTTACTGGGTCTTAGAGAGCCTGATTTTCAAAAATTGGCCGTGCATCACATTTTCGTCAGCAGTTTTAGCGTAATCACATTTTATCTCCGCCAAAATGCGCCGGCCAACTCTCGGCTTGCACAAGCCGAGGTTGCCGGCGACGATTCGCGAATCAAATTTCGTAATCTTGCTTATTCTGCCTCTAGAATGTTCTCTGCAATTCCGCCCCTAGGGAGTGATATGCCCGGAGGGAACGGAGTCACTGGTGGCTGCCGGTGGCTATCGGTGGCTGCCGGCGGCCAAGGGCATCCAGTGTGATCCAAGATTAGGTAATGAATCTCGGCAGATGCCGCTGGCTTTGCACATGTTAGAAACCAGATCCCATGACCCCTAAGCTCATCCACTGGCCCCTGATGGCCCTCATCGGAGGCAGCTGGACTCCTCCGTTTGACGTATTTAAATATTACAATTTGTTTTGATGTCTGGCCTGAATATTAATTCCATAACGTTAGCCAGTGGACTACAGCAGAATCCGGTGGCTTGGACAAATTTTGAATATGTTGAGGTAATCCGAAATTAAGCAGGTCAAAATTGTAACCACTGAAGACCATCTAAACCTTGGGGTAACAGTGCTATGATAGCCTTTGGTTTCTGCAGTCCCAGTACATTGAAAAGATATCCAAAGCCAGTGGGGTCCCTGGCTTCGCTAAATATTAAGGCTCTTAATTGGGAGGATTTTCCGGAAAGTTAGGACGTTTGACTCGATAATAACAGTCCTCAATTTGTCCGTTCACTGAAGCGGAGGTTGCATTAGTGACACAGCCAAAAAAAAAAGAGAGAGGGAATCGAGAGACAGGGAAAATCCAGTGGTAATTGCCAGATGCCACTGGATGTCGGTGGAGTGCAACAGATTGCAGAACTACTTTGGATTTTAAGTTCAACCTTTTTGTTGGGCGCTGTTGGAATCTGATGGGAAGATGGGCGTTGCCGATGGATTGCCGGCGCAGGTCGTTGGTCCGAATCAGCAGCGTGCCCTAGGGGCATATTACGGGAAATGGGCTGTTTCGCTTGCCACCGATGGACTAGGCAGCTCAGTCGTCTTGTAAGGACAACGGGGGAGGTTTTTTTTCTCTTCTACCATGTCCACCTCGTGACCTTCTGCAAACTCCGCTTTCTCCTCTGTGAATCCTCTCTCTGAGCAGTCTTTGATCTCCCTTCATTTCAAATCTATCGCCTCTGGTTGTCCTTACTCTCCATCTGACAACCGTGTCTGTTCTATGTCTATGAAGCTCGCAGTTACTACTGGTCTCCCATATCATTCGTTCCTGCACCGTGAGTTGTCGCCATGAAGGTCAACTCAGTGGCGGCATCAAGCTCGACAGAGGCCTCTGACAGTGGAGCGGAGATTGACATAGGTGCCTCTCAAGTTCCTGCTAGCGCCGGTACGGTCTCAGATGAATTCTGATGAGTGCATATTAACTGGCCCGGTTACAGAGTGTAAAATTGACGAAAGTAGAATGCTCAGACCGTCGGGGATTGTATTTCACGTATGATAAGGTGAAGATCATCAAACGAGACTATGCATAGGGATGCTGTGTCACGCTTTGATACCAATCTCCACGTGACAACGCCGAACCTAAGCGCTGAGACATAAACGCCAAAGGACACGTGACACCGGAACGGATCGGAACGGAACGATGATGTCAGGGATATGTATAGATGAAACGCCCGGGGATAATAGGACATGTTGCTACGGGACGTTCGACAAAAGGTTTTCCTAACTTATGACAGGTGTAGCCCCACACACGACTACGGGCTATTGTACAGTATAAATATATTGTAGTTCACACGGTTCATAGAACAGTATTTAAGCAGTGTAGTTATTGCCTGTATTCTTTAGTCTTTTATTCGATCATCTTTTCGAGACAACCACTCGCATTCCCCAATCCGCTCTCTTGTAGAGTTGGATGCGAAGTCTTGACTGTGACATGCTGAGGGGAATTCGATTCCGCA
Organism: Mycena vulgaris; assembly: GCA_029204335.1. NCBI lineage: Eukaryota > Fungi > Basidiomycota > Agaricomycetes > Agaricales > Mycenaceae > Mycena > Mycena vulgaris. The sequence continues at coordinate 57,948 of JARGYA010000659.1, forward strand.
GTACAAACTTCGCACGACACTTACCGAGGGTTCACTTGTCCTGATGATGTCGCACTCGCAAGCTATAAAATCACAGACCAGAAGTCAGAGATGGGTGGTGTGAAGTCGGACAAAAAGATGAGTTGTTGCTTAGGTTCACATATTTCTGTCTCACAAGCATCTGTAAGATATATGTATCACATTCTCGTTGATAGGCTAAGGATTCTTCGCCAGAGCGACGGCCACACCGTGGTTCCTATGATTCCCGAATCTCACTACCATTCCCTGCAACTCCACTCAAGAGTTCCACTGACACTGCATTTAATACCTTCAGACCCAAGTCATTGAGGGCCGAGGCCACAGGGATTGCGAATGAAGAGGCAATTAATGGGTTGGCTCACCACTCTGTGAATTGTGTGCTGCTGATGCTCCTTTATTTGTACATACTCTAGTGGACCCGTATTTCGTTCGCTTATTCACTACTAGTACTTATTGCTGCATTAGTTTCAGTTAATAGATCGAGTTTTACATCATTTCAAAAATTGAGTAATGGGCCATGCCGCTCGCCGGCGTTACAGTGTTATTGTAAAGTAGAGGGTGAACCAACCAACGTTACCGGGCACTGCCGCTCGTCGGCCCTACCCGCTTTATATAATGGTTTCATTCTTATTATTGTATAGTTGAGCGTGGACGAGGAAGTAGCAAAGCTGTGGGGAAGCCATTATATGCTGCTTCCCTCCGCTGCAGAGTGCTCCATAGTGGCCGCACATGGCTGCATAGTGCTGCATAGGGGGGGGGGTGTACATATGAGCACTATGGCCCTATGCAGCGCTGTCTAGCACTATGCACCTTCAGCTGATGCAATGCGCAAAAAATTCCGATGCAAATACTGGATATCACAGCAGACTGGAAATGGAGCAACGCCTGGGCAACTATCAGCAGCAGCAACCTTTCATAGCCAGTACATTGAACAGTTGGCAGGCTACACTTGATCCTAAACCACGGCAACACGAGGAAAGGAGGTATGAAGTCCACGGACAAAGAAGAACCAAGCAGGGATGTATTTGACGGCGCTAGTGGACGCAGGATTGATAAGGCAACCACTTGAGCTTGCGCAGAAGCCAGCCAGCAGAAAGAAACATAACCATGTGCATATGTGTGGGGGTTGCCACTGAGGGATTGTGATGGGGATTCTGCGAGAAACGATTTTACTGGCCTGTTTTATACGCCCAATCTTGCCGAGATACAGAGGACGCGCGTCCTGTGGCATTTGTAAAAAGAAACGCGAAGGGAATGGATTCAACAGCTCGAAGGCTGTGAAACAACCACGAGACACCGTCGGCCGTGCTCACTGAGACAAATTGGGAATAGGGAATAGTGACCGCAAGCCAGGGCCTCATGGCACGCATTCGTCACGTCGAGCTGGCTTGGCTTTGAATACTTCGGGAGATTCTTGAAGTGCTGTTCAACTGTGGGCGAGCCGCGATCGGTTTCTGAAGCCACGGATCAGCGGAGAGCGTGCGAGCAATCTCATAACTTGGCCAACAGCGTGGGTAAAAATGGTGTTTCGGTGGGAAAGATGAGTCCAAAAGACTGTAAGGCTCGAGCACCGGAGCAGAGAGAGCGAATTTGGGAGGGCTTGAAGGGATAAGACACATATAGTGTTTCCCTGGCTTGGCTTGGCCCGGAAACTATGGCTTTGGCTTGGCTTCACCTGGCTCAGGCTTGGGCAATCCTGGGCCAGGGCCAAAGCCAGGAGAAGCAAGGGCCAGGCCAAAGCCAGTGGCTTGAGCCATGGCTTCGGCAGGAAAATATAGCGATGTCCTGGAGCCAATGTAAGTGAGGTTCAAGCGTGTGTTTATTGTTAAATCACTTGAAGAGCCTACAGAAATGAGCTGCCACCTATGAAGACCAGGTCGAATCAACTTGTGGATCCAGAAATGGTATCCCAATTCGGACGGAGCGTCCAAAATAATGTCGAATATGCGTAGATTGGACCAGGATGGATAGTTGTGAGCCAAAAGTCATTTTTCACCTTTTGAAGAGCAGTTTGAAATTGGTTTGAACCCTAGATATGCCTACAGAGAAAGTGTTTACCGGTATCAATAAGCCATGGCTTGTGGCCTGGCTTGGCTTAAGAAATCTCAAGCTAGAAGCTAGGGTCAGCTCAAGCTAGCACGATGGCTTGGCCTGGCTTGAAGAAACCATGGCTTGGCTGGCAGGAAACACTAACCAAATACTTCCAAATGAATTGGGCAGTAAATCTTAACAGAACGGTTAATTCGATGTATTCCAGCCAGTGGTTCCGCATTGACCATTTTGATTCTCTGGCTACATTCCGGCCATCATCGAAGCGAGACTGTAATTCAGCGCAACTGGCTGTTCTTCCCGATTAGGAATACATCGGAATGTAGCATTCAACGTTAACTCAACTCTCCACATATAGGGTTCAGCTACCATTCCCATAGCGAGTGAAAACAAAACTCCGTACATGTACATACGGTGGAAGGTCAATTGCCGGAACAGTACAAAAATAGATATGGCTATATATGGCCGGGGCCGGCGTGGTCGACTGTCACCGAATAGTCACCGACTTGATGACCAGACCTGCCCCAAAAGTCAGTGACTGTCCAACACTGATATTAACAAAATGTATGCTGCTGAAGATGAAGGTAATATTGACGGCAAGGTGTTTATAAACCCTGCCTCGTGGCTCGTATAAAGTAGGGCTTCAACCCGTTCCCGTTTCTTGACGGATCGACGGGCGGGACGAGCGGGTTTGGACCCGCCCGTCCCGAGCTCGACCCCCGGACCTAGACGGGACGAGTGCGGGACGGGCCGGATCCATCGACGAGGGTAACCATCCCCGCCCGTTTAACGGGTAGGACGGCGGTACCCGGAATCGACGCCAATACCGCTCAAATCCGGTCGGATCTGGTTGACTCTAGGGGTAAAATCTATACCACCCATGAGAACTCCACATGAACTCACCGCTTGGGGTGAAAATCGGGACGAAAGCAAGGTGATTGATAAGATTAATGCGATCAATTGTCGCCCCGCTTTTCACCATCCAGCCGGTATCAAAGGCTTTTCTTCCTCGAGTGCAGGCCCAAAAATCACCGGGGGGAAGAAAATAACTTGAATTGAGGTGGTAGGTACCCCCAAACTATTTTATTTACTTACACCAGTATGATGCCGCGAGAATGCCTTCATCAAACCCGTCGAAACAGCCGTCACGGGGCCTCGAGTCAAGAAGTCTTCAGCTTCTGGAACGACAGAGAACAGCCTTCCCCGTAGCATTACCAGTCCAAAATTACAACCAACAGCTTACCAACTCGAAGAGTAAGTCTATACACATCTATATATGCTCCAGAGTCTCACTGTCCAGTACAGGCACGGAATCGAAGTCCCCGTTCTCCCACGATATTTCGCTCCTCAAAAGCTCTCCAGCAGCGAAATAGAATCTCATGTTTCTGGTTGCTGATACCAAACCGCGCAAAGCACTCGGCAACATCGGCCCCCTGCACTCGCGGAAAAACCTCCCCAAGCACCGAATTTGGGGCACAGACCGGCCCCTGCCGTGGCAAAGTCCTCGCTGCCAGCCAGGTCTTCGTCTAGACATTTTACTAGTCTGCCTGCAATTTCCAAAAGAAAATGCAAGTGCTTGGCCGTAAGGCATACAGGGGACAACAGACTCGAACAGACCTCGAGGAACGCTGCCGCGAACAGAGATTTCAGTGAGGCCACAAGTCAGATTACAACTCGACCGCGTCGTGCAACGGTCAGTACGCGGTCTCCCGAGCCCGCGGGTGTTGACATCGAGACTGGATCTCCGGCAAAGCGAGAGGAGAAGAGCAAGTCCCATGCGCACCTGCCCTAGCGCCTCATTACTCCTGTTGCATGGAAATTGCTAAACGTGAGGATGTTCCCAGTAGTTGTTCTCCTTCTCCTCGCCTTCCGATGTTTTTCACCGCAATCTGCATTCCCCATTCGAAAGGGCAAGGAAGATCACAGGTCACATACCGTCGAGTGAGCTTTCGATAAGCTCAAAGTGAAGACTTTAATACAATGCTTCATGGCCCTCCACACGTCAGGGTCATGTAAGAGAGCGAAATAGCAATACTAATGCCCTCCGGGCAGACCTAGATCCTCTGGGCCATGTGATTGATTGTGTACAGATTTTGGCCTAAATCTAACAAGCGGCTGACGGCCCGCGAAGCGGGCCGCCATCCCCTTTGTGGACATGAAGTGAAAATTGAAGTAAATTGAAACAAAGCTCTAGGAACATTATAAAAGTAATTCATTCCAAACAATGTTAGTCGTGTATGTGGATAAATCGTCTTCATACTTCAAAATCAGGACATTTTCTGAGTCGGGGACCCGCGTCATTGCGGAATACGCGCCGACCTTGAGGAATAATTCATGTGGTGGTATTCCGGGTTCTTTGAGTGAGTTGAGAAATTCGGGATCGGCAAAAACTGCTTCGTTTGAGTTGTTGACTGCTGATATAGCATGTGCATTCTCAGGTACATCACGGAGAATTTTGGTATTGAGTTAGTCAACAAATATGTTGAATGGGCTCAGAATGGCTCGGCAAGTACAGATAGCCGGGGCGGAGAGCAAAATAGGAGGGAATATAAAGTTGATGAGTCCCTGGGGTGACTGCGTGTGTCGCAAACATCCCAGGTCCACTGAATCATGAATATAGTCATCGCCTATGCTATCAAGGAAGGAAGAGAAGGCTAAGTCATGGCGTTGTCGCATGGTCATTTCGAGCTTCAAATTTTCGAAGGAGCGGAAGACCGATTGTATACGCAGTGATGCGTTACATATTGCCGTTCGTCCTCCGAATCTGACAACAGGTGCAACCTTATCCAATGAGAATAGGAAGATTTGTTGAGTATGGAGCACATACCTGGCGAAAATCTCCAACTATAATCAACATCCGAGGCCAATTCAGCCATTTTGTGGTCGGAATTGGGGACACTTAAATTCGCGCCAGGGACTCAACGTTGGGGCGAAGAAAGACTGTTGAGTGATGGAGAGACAGATTTGCAGCTTGTTTTGAGGATGTGAAGGGCGGGGCTGCGGGGAGAAAGTGACTGAGGTTCATTTTTTCCTTGTCAGTCGGGCTTCCTGGCCCTGAGCGCCGAAAGGAAAATATAGAACCCACCCCAATTTGATAGAAGGCAAGAGGGTCGTTCACAGTAGCCCTTTTTACTCCCTTTTTCCCTCCCTTTTTTTGTTCTTTTTTCTGTTCCTTTTTTCCAGACCAAAGCTTCCAGTGCAAACAGTCCATGAGAATAATATTAGGGTTGGATCAGACCTCAAACTGAGTGCCCAAGGTGTTCTCGGATGTCCTAGCCTTCCAGCTCTGCATGAAACACACAGTATTGAGAAAAGGAACGAAAAGAGGGAGCCAAAAAGGGCAGAAAAAGGGAGCTTCCGAGGGGGGGTTTCACAGTAGCCCTTTTTTCTTCCCTTTTTGGCTCCCTTTTTGTTGTGTTTTCGCCCCCTACTGCGTTTGGGTCCCCGATTTTTTCCCCTTTCAGCCCTTTTTACACGTCTAAATTGAAAATGGACAAAAAACCCGGCCAAAAACGGACCAAAAAGCGCAGAAAAAGGGAGAGAAAAAGGGAGCAAAAAAGGGCTACTGTGAACGACCCTAATGTGGGTTCACAGTTTGGACCTAGCGTCTGTCGATGAAAGTGGGCGTGGAAACCGCAGAAGCAATATTCGAGAAAAGAGGCATCAATATCACTGTGTTTGTACCGAAGTTATGGGACCGTGGCCCTAG